>BQNB010184965.1:1452-12261 GCA_026074375.1 Tanacetum coccineum
AAGTATTGAATTCACATGAATTCGAATCTAGAATTTTTATAAACACTTTAAAACCTTAAGTTAAAAAGCGGTAAACTATTCAACTCCTCTTCTAGTTTTCCACACAATGGATAGGTTTAACTATTTGGTTTGGCACCTTGTTATGCGTAGTTTGTCTCCACAGGAGCTAGAACTTCTTGCAAATTCACAGTAACACTTTGTATATATTTATTAGAAAAGCAAAATATAAAATTATAAAACCTATAAAAGCAAAATACAAAATCAAAATTTTACAAAAATACCAAAAATATTCTTCTCTAACATGTCCCTCGTAATGTCGTTTAACAATGACATGGGAATGTAAATAAAGTTCAAGCGAGAGTTTCTAAAAAGTTTTCAAACATGTCTTTTCTAAATTTTCTATACGACTTCTAAGTAAATGTCAGCTTAGGACTCGAACTTCAAAGTAAGAAAAAAATGTCCACTTATGTGTATTATTGCTCCACAATGGGAAGTTCATATCTTCTCGATCTTGAGCAAAGTTATATAAACATTCCAAGTTTTTGAAAGCTCAAGAGAAGTATCAAAGAAATGATTTGGAATTTACAAGATTCATGATCTACCTAACAACAATTCATTTCTTGTTGAGCACAATTGTTCAAGACATTTTCAAAAGATATTTTCAATTTTTTTCAAAATTGTGTGCTCAACAAACTCCCTTCTCTAAGTTTTCACTCTAACCTATTTTTGAGGGGGAGTATAAATTTCAACAAGTAACTACAAGTGGATCATTTGTCATGCAACACCTATTTTCCCCATGTGATTTCATTCCACAAATGAGTTAGCATACATTAACTTGTATTTTAAATCACTTGTACAATCAAAAATTACAACCACATATGCAATTTTTTAAAGGGAGGCTAGTGAATAAAAATGTGATCACTAATGCTTAATTCGGATTAGATCTTTTGAATATAAGTGCGTTCTCAACCTCCTATGTGTAAAAACTCATTCATAATATGATGCATATGTGTAGGGGAAGTTATTTGGTGAAATAGAAAACTTTCAAGATGTACTCAAATAATTTCTCAAACATCTTGATTGTTTTTCTCAAATGTTTTATAGCTACGATGGTAATACCCAAAGATTGACCAATTGATGATTATCAAGGAGATATAATGCGGTTAAGGTTAGGTATTTTGTTTCATGATCCAGCCAGAACCGGAGGGATCTACTTAGTGACAATCTAATAGATAGAATAGAAGTCCTTAGGTATGATATTAAAAAACGAGTAAAGTGAGAACGAGAAGAATGTTATCCAATGCATGAGTTATCATCGGAACAAACCCAACAAGATGATAATAAGGACGCGTTGCTTTAACATTGAAGGGGATGAAATGAAAAAGAAATGTATGGATAAAGGGTGTAAAGAAAGAAGCCATCCACACAACTTTAGGTAGAAATATGGTTAATGCATAATCTATCAGTAATCACAATGATAATTCTGGTATTGAAGACAAGTCATCATGGACCCAGTGATGCAAGGCACAACCCTCCCAGCTACTCACGCTTCTCTCAAAATAAGTTGATTCATTTCTCACGGAGATCAATACGCTTCTATTGACGTTCTCATTCCGAGATCATTGATATTACAAAGGTGGCAGTCCGCTCCAGCCTTCGATCACCAAATATAAAATGTGAACTTATAGTGTCTAGAGCCAATGAGATAAATCACAAATCTTATTAGGACACAAAATCCATATACAATTATTGTTCATCAATAAGAACACAAGTTGTATAAAGAGTCTAACGCATTATCCTTACGATTTTGCCAGAACATTCAGAGTGATACTCTTTAGTATTCACAGTGACGAATGGAAATCCTGCCAGTGTCAGCATTAAATAGCACTAGGGTAGGTGACTTGCGAGATTCTATATGAATCAAGCTCGTGACAAGTGGATATCTAATTTGGTCCAGTGAACGAATTGACAACTTAATTAGTAAGACAGTAACAAACTGATTCACTCTTATCGTGTTGTTTGCTTTGGGATGTTCCGGTAACGAGAATAGGCTAGTACAGCCAGAAACCCTATCAAGGAGATTTTCTTGAATCTACCTGATCACATGTACAATATTTATACTGTAAAACAGGAAATCAAAGGTTATTTCAACCGAACTTCGACGAATGACAAAGCCATATTCGTCCATATTTGTTATTACTAACATTAATTGTAGGTACTGATGGTAGAAGCTCACATCCGTCCTAGTGTCGCCAAGACCACATGCTCATAATCAAAGCTGAAGCATATATGTAACAATTCGTATTTTTTAGGTTATTATTTAACCTCATACTTTTACTATTTATTTTATTTTTGTGCAAATTAACTTTTACAGGTAACTAGATAGGTTATCCCGCGTACGTCATAAAACGTACATTAAATATTAACCCGACTCTAGACTAAATATTAGTGTACATGCTCTATGCATTTTTATCATTTTACATATTTATCATTTTACATATATATTTTATATGTCGTTTTTTTTATTTTCCACCTTTACGTTTATCTTTAACGTTTCGCGCTCTAGCTCTTGCAATACACTACCTTTTACACATTAGCCTTAATACTACATACCTATTTAAAAATTTAACAAAAATCAAACCATAATCACCTCCCATCCTAAGGTATAAAAATGCCACACCTCACCAAGACACCTGTCTTGGTGAGGACACACTTGAAGCCAAATGTATGTCTTCTCATGCATGTTAAGACATGTGTCTTGCCATAAATCATGAGATGCATGTAAGCCTCCTATACTTCCATTTCTTACATAAACAAAAAAAATCATCATTTGACTTCTTTTTGTCTCTCCTTCTTGTTGCTGGTCATAAACAACACCACAAACACATATTCCTTTGATTTTTAACTAGTTATTAGTGATCAAGGTTGAGGATCTGTTGTTCTAGTTCATGTTCTTGGGTTAATTTCATCATCAACAACAACAAATCTCAACACATTCACTAGATCTATGTTGATTTTATTCAATGGTTTTGCAAGAGTTGGATCTTTGGGTTATTAATATTACTTGGGTTGAAGATCTTGTTATCTTTGTTCTTGGTACTCATTATTTTCTATCATTTCTCTTTGTAAGAGATCATTACATTTTTATGTTCATATTTTTGTAACATGATTATACATTTTATTTTCATAGATCTACTTTCTCATGTGCAATAATATTTTACAAGTTAATAACACGAGAGACTTGGTAAAAGAATCAATCAAGACCCTATAAAAACATGTTCTTTCTATTATAGCTTTTGGGTGCCGCGCGAGCGCGCGTCTTTATGAATTAGTAACTTAAATAATATATTTATTATTGAAATCATAACTTATTAGGCTAGATAAAATATAGGTTGTAGCCAGGGTTGTAGGCCAATGTCTTAGTTTCGATTTTCTGGTTGGCACACGTTGTGACGATACCCGGTGATTTAATTAGAAAATAAACAGCAAAAGTATGTCAGATTTGCACACGTGATTTCAATGGCTAAAAACTCATAAAATTTGTATAGAACCCACTCTTGGTATAAAAAGAAAAACTGTTGAGGACACTTTAACATAAACATGGCCATTTGAACCGACCCAAATAGATTTGTAAATTAAAAGTTATGACCATTTTCGCGAGACTGTTATAATCTTAAAATTAACAACTTTGGTACTTAATAATGTTTTAGCCATTTGACACCTTTTACATAAAAATCGAGGTGGTAGGACCGACTTATCAGAGTAATAGACTCAATTACCTTTCCATGGACGTAAAACTGAATCGTAACTATTTATGTTTAGGAGATATGGGTTTCTAAAGTCGGAATAAAAATCTGAAAACCAATCAACTTTTGTATTAGGGATTGTAAATGTTTGTAAAGTGGTTAAATCTAGTCCCTAATGTTTTATATACTTTATAAAACACCAAGTACAATGTATAATCTCTATAAAACTTTATAAAAACTCATTTGCATACATACGTATAATACTTATAAAACCTAAGACAAAACGTTACATTTATAGGTTGCTTTTAGAAGTTCACGGCTTACCGATTTTATATATTTCATCATTTGATTATCGCTTTGCTAAGGTGAGTTTTCATAGCACCTTTTTTAATTATGTTTTCCTTGGAGGAAAACGATACTCAAATGATATTTTGAATGTTTAGTGTATGAGAACACAATTTCATATTTTGGACCAAATTGCGTTGTAGTTGGGCTATATGTGCATTACCATGGGTATTTAGATCACAAGTAAACAATTTATGTTTAGGAAGAGGCACCCAATATATCTTTGGGAAGAGGCACCCAATTAATCTTTGGGAAGAGGCGCCTAGTATATCTTTAGAAAGGGGCACCCAATACTATTTGAGTCTTATTGTGTGACTCGTTGTTGTGTGAATTTATTAAATGCTTGTATATGCATATCTTACTCACTATTGTCCTACTTATATATCTTGCACAACAAAACTATGATTTCTTTTGTGTCTTAAACCTATGAGCTTACCAACTTTATGTTGACGTTTTCGAGTATTCATTTTCAGGTGATAAGATTTCTGAAGCTTAAAGAGTTAGTGCTTGTGACTTGGCTTAGTGAGACCTAAGAAGAGACCCTTTTGGGATCAATCATCATTACGTTGTCTCGGCATGTGGGATTTTGATACATTATGACTATGTGATAACATCAAATAATTGATACTTTTCCATATCAAAATCCCATGCTTATTGCCTTGTTTTATATTGCTTTATTATAGATTTGATACTTAAAACGTTTATAATTTACTTTACGAGGATAAACAAGGCATTGGAACAAAATGATCTGAAGAATGATGCTTCTACATAAAAATATATATATGAAGTTATTCACTTATGATTTTGAGTTATTATGAACCTCGAGAAAGAATTATGTGAAGAAATTAAGTCTAAAAAGTTGAAGTGAAATGTACCAGAAAATATGCTCGAGTATTTTGATCAAACTTTTCATACAAAATCATTTGAAGTGATTCAAGCGCCATGGAAAGAGTAAGTCCGTTTCTACAACTTTTTGTTTTGAGTTTAAAGCTGGATCACAACTAACGAGTCACAAGATTCCATTACACAATTGATGTTGTAGGGTTAAGCAGTAGACCAAACACTTCAGTTACACCATAACCACATTTGATACGCCATAACCAAACACATCAGATACACACCTAAAACCTCCACCATTATTCATGGTTAACGGCGTACCCAAATGCATCAGTTACCCGTAACCAATTTTAAAAGCATGTATAATGGGAGGTCCCTACATAGCATAGTACGACGCGTAACCTAAACGCATCAGTTATGCGATAACCAGGTCGAAACCTATAAAAAAAAGCCAAATTCACCCAAATACTCATCCCCTCTCTCCTCCCATCTACGGGACGAATGAGACATTACCTCAACTCGATTTCCAGCCACTCACCTAGCCATTCTAGAAGAGAGAATTATGGCCCCAATCATCATCAACATACTAGTTTGGTTTGATGATCATATTTCCATTATCTTTATTCATTTAATCTGACAGTGATATTGATTGTATGAATACAATTTTCCAGCTAAGCAATTCTATTAATTATCATTATTGATTCATATTATTTCTTGTTAAAATCTTGGTATCTATTTGGGTATAATGACATTGATCATAAGACTGGCAAATTATGAAGCTCGCTTTACCATGGACCAGTAGGACAAAATTCTGGTTACTAAGACTAGTAGTGGTCGGGATTCAGCGAGATAATTATGGATTTAAAATGCCATTCGATCCCTCAGCATTGCAGCTAGTAGAATAAATTAAATCATTAGTTAATTAAGAAAAAATTAAGGCTGTACTTACTTCCCTTCGATCCTACTTATTTCATTTCAATAAAGTCCATTCTCTCAACCCAAACGCATCAATTTAATTTGCTTTCTAGTTTAACAGTAGATAACCTCGTTTTAGAACTTTACACATACCTCTTTGGTCGATCCTCGGGACGTATCCCAAGTATACTGCACGCGATCGGGTAACACTGCTCGTTAGAGTGTTATTATAGATCTAAGTGGTTCGCAGTTTATAAATTTAAAACCTTATCTATTTATAAGAAAATATGCATCACTATGTTGTTGTGACATTTACATCGTGATGCAAGTCCCAGCTTGTATTCGATGTCGTTGTGACATTTAATGTTGAATGTTCATTTAGTAAAGTCTCTATTATGTTATACCAATGCTTTATTACGGTTCATCTCCGTCACGCCTCGTGTTTCCGCCTGAGGTGGGGTGTGACAAATTGTTATCAGAGCCATTGGTTATAGAGAACTAGGTGGTTGATCTAGACCTTGGTTTAAAATTTTGTTTTGCGAGCCAATGCGCTAAAGGTCTCAAAGGCCATTGCATGATGCGTGATGCGAATGCGAGCGCAATTTGAACGCGATGCGTTTAGTAATAAAAAAGTAGGAAAAATACTTATACATAGTATATTCCACCAAGTACCAAGTAAATGTAATAAACTTACAAAACAAGCAACTAGCATATTAAATTTAGGCAAATAATCCATTCTTATAACAAATTAATCAAAATCAAAGCTTGACATAAAACACTTAGCAAAACACAAGATACTATATTTTTGTTATTGTGTTTGTTTTTTACGTCTTTTAAGAAGTTGTTTCTTTAAACGGCCATTAAAAGACGTATGTATCTTTTATATGGTTTAATTTTGAAAAATGACCTAAATTCTAGATTGCAAAGATTGCGACCATTGCTAGCATTACACAAATGCGGTGAATTGTGGTATAATGCGAACGCAATATGGGATGGCCTTGCATTAGGCAACATGATGCAAAATTTAAAAAGCAATGCAATGATGCGTGCAATTTGCGCAATAATGCGCGAATTGCTAAACCAAGATCTAGACTATAACCTTAAGTACCCTTATATAGCTGCATAATAGGAACTACGTGCAATTACGTGTATACTTGTTGATTCATGAGAATTCTATGTGCTATTTGAATCACTTCTAGAATGCGATGACAATAAAGGCTAGCTTATGTGATGCTAGTATTATGACGCTTGGCCAATGTGATAATAGTTATATCATATAACATGAATTTATTAGAGTCATAGGATGCCTCGATTGCATCGAAGGTGTATTAACTCTAGAAATTGTAAGAGTATATGATTGAGACAGAATCTATCAGACCTTTTACGACAGCATTTATGTGTCATTAGTCAGCCCTATTCGACACACTATTTCTTGAGTTGTTTGAGTCGGGATATCCATGATTCATTACATAGGAAATAAATCCCATGACAGAGTCATTGTCATTAGTTGTTTCGTCATTGACCCAAAACCTTACAGGACGATCCTCGTTGAATTTGAAAGGACTAACTAGGAGAGTCAATCTCTTATTGTGATTCTTAATTAGGTTATTTTTTGTTGCCATGAAACATTTACATTCCTAATGTTGTTTGTTTCGAATAGGTGGTAACTGGTTCAGACTAGTTCAAGTCTTTTGATAAACAAAATTCTGCCAGTGAAATTGTTCTTGGAAGAACTTTTTTAGCTTGGTCATTCAATATTTTTTTTACGGTTTGCTGTTTGTTAGGTATGAAAAAAACATGTTTTTTTTTTTATATTTTTAAATATCAATGTTGTTTATTGTTGATTACAACTCCAGTTATAAAAAAAATTAATTTTCTTTATTAAAATTAAACAATCCTCTTTTTTAGTTCCTTTTTTTTTAACCTATTACGATTTCAAAACTTTAAAAATCTTTACTATACATTACCTAAAATACATTCTTGTTAAAACTCTTTTTGTTCTAAATTACGGTGGGAAATCAACTTTGTTAAAGGTTACTATGAAGTACAAATTTTTTTAAATGTATCATTTTGCGTAACTATCATTATAGAAAAATTTAAAACTATGTATGGGAGGATGTTTATTGATATTTCTCTATATAAAATTTTGTGACACTTCTTTGACATGATTGTTATTACCATAAGTATTAAGCTATATTATATGTATACACGTTACTTAAACTATATTTTGGTCAAATATTTGCTCAAGTAAATGTTTGTGGAAAAGTTATAAAACTTTACCTCCAAGAGAAATCGCGGGTGACTCAGGAATAAATCTTGGTATACCTTTCATTATGTCAGTAACACCCGTTTGACCCAATTATATCTTTGATAGAAACGTCATTTGCATGTCTTACCTCGTATCTTCCCTTTTAGTGACCAGTTAATAGAAGGGGACAATTGCTATGTCCTTTATCACACCCTCAAAAATTTCAAGGAGAAATATATGCCTAAATCTTTTGATCTTATCCTCGAACCATACAATGTTCCTCCATCCCCGATTATCTTTGCTACATACTTTGATCCAGTCAGATTTAGAATTAGGAAGCATGCGACCATGAATAGTAGAAACATATAGATATTATAGGTCTCATCGATTACCGTATCTAGATAATGGTAAAAACCAATAAGAGTGTTTGTGGATGAAACTTAGGACTAGAGAACTATTCTTTTCCTCTATTGACTTAGTACCTTTCAGTCAAGGAATTTTAACGCAACTAGGGGATAGACGAGTTGTTGAAGCTTATGGTTAAAACAGTTTCCAAGAGAAGATAGATCAAATTCCCTTGTGGAACAATGGCGTACTCAAGAATTCATGGAGAGAGACCTAAAGAAAAACTGAAACACCTTACGACTATGAATATGGACGGGACGAAACTCGAAGATTTTCTGTTTGTACGAGACCTTCCGAAGACCTAACAGGGTTACCCCACTTCCCAATACACACATGCAAGAGTTTCTCTATTCCAAAACTTCAACACCTATATGTTTCT
The DNA here is from genome assembly GCA_026074375.1 of Tanacetum coccineum. Lineage (NCBI taxonomy): Eukaryota > Viridiplantae > Streptophyta > Magnoliopsida > Asterales > Asteraceae > Tanacetum > Tanacetum coccineum. The sequence goes on from BQNB010184965.1 coordinate 10,328, forward strand.
CTCTCTACATTTCTCTCTAGATCTCACCATCTTACCCATACCTTTTCATCACTGTTTATTACGATTGTACCTTGAATTTTTGAAAAGTAAACAAGTTAAAAACCAAAGAATTGATACCCACTTCCCTAAGTTGATAACCTAGGCGACAAATTTGGTGGTTCTGAATATTTTTGACCCTTGAGTACGGAATGGACAGCTCAAAGTTCACCACGAGAAGATCCTTAAGACAACATTTAGGGCTAAATAAACCCTCCTTGATTCTTTATTTCGTCATTATTACGAACAGACGCGATGAATGTATTCTTGGAAATTAAGGATCCTAGTATAGAGACCGTATATAGTTAAGTTCGTTACTTTACATATCGATGACATACCTATTTATTTGTGAAACAAAAAAGATAATGAACAACTATTGAGCCTACCAATTATCATACACATTTTGGTTAAGACTCCCCACACTTATGGATCTTAAGCCGCAAATACCCTTACCGAATCGTGCCGATATCTAGGTTACTCGGCTATAATCAGCAATCCGTCTAAACTCCTCAAAATCTCTCAACCACTAACGGTACTGAGTGACTATGCTAAGAGATTTTGTTTCAGGTAACAAATAGAAGAAACCTCTCAAACGTTGAAGCATAGGTTATCCAACGCGTCAACCTTAGCATTTCTGGAGAAAACAGAAAATTTTGTGGTATACTACGATACATCAAATGAAGGATTGGATTGTGTACAAATGAAGAGAAACAAGGTTATCACCTACGTGTCAAGACAACTCATAAATCATTAGAAGAATTTTTAAATCTTAATACATTTTTAAAGCTTAAAACATCCTTTAATTTCTCTAAATACCCCCATCAGTGTTACAATATTTGGTTTTTAAGCAATCCTAGAATTGTGCAATTTCATCAAAAACATTGAGCTCTTTAACAATTCATAACTTAATATCAATACAGTTCTTGTTTGATGAGTTACGAGATTAAGTTAGACTCAAGTTGTTACTCAGCTTAAGGTTTTTGATGAATTCGCTCGACGAAGGGCAAGGCCTAAATGATGTGATTCGAAATTTTGCCTAATGAAATTTGATATTTTGACGAAAGGACTTGAACCCTGAGAACTAACAAACTGAGTTACGTTATTATGAAGGGAACCCATAGACCTAGATTTCGATCCTACGAGTGGCAGATAACACGTATAAAGATACAAAGGAATACCATTGGTGGTCAAGAATGTAGAAGGATATTGCCATGTGTGATGGATCGTGCTTGACTTGCTTGAGAGTCAATGACTCAAATAACTTATGCCCATTCCATATGTTTACAACCAATAAGATTTCCTATAGGAATTTAGAACAAATGACCAAGGACTTGTTAACCAAATATACTCGAACGATCTTAAGGATATGACTCGATTAAAGCAGTAATTGATTGATTAATAAAATATGTGCGTTTCAATCCTATTCAAGAAATTTAACACAAGTTAACAAAGGTTGAGACAATCGTTTACCTTAGTTGAGTTCTCCTATAACATTCTTTACACGACTAGCCCTAAAGGCGTTCCATGTGGAGCCTTGTATGGGCATTCTATTCTATTCACCACTTTGTTGGTTAGGAATATGAGGTAGAAAATTGATACAACTCAACATTATCTACAACTCTATTGGAAAGAACTCAACAATCTTAGAAAGACTCAAAGGTTTTCTTTTCAGATACTTTAAGATGGAATAATCACTCTACTTCTTTGGGCAACTTTATGTGTATTAGTGGTTAATTTCTATAAGACTATCTACATGACTATGATTTCTATATTCCTATTAAGCCAACAGTTTTAGCTCCAACTTGGAGTTGAGCTTCAGTTGGTAGTCGATTTGTTGAAAGCCTATTTTGGATACATCCCAACAGTATGGTTGAAGGATATTTTGATACATCCTAACA
>BQNB010184966.1:0-12260 GCA_026074375.1 Tanacetum coccineum
ATCATTCATTAAACATAAAAATTGTGCATAAAACACAATCATGCATACATCAAATTTTAAGTAATATGCTTGAAGCATATTAATACAACATACATAAAATTAAACTACAAGGTTTCTAATATTCCTAGAATTCCATAGGACTTGCTTGCAAAAGGTTTGGTTGAAAATTATTTGAAACATGAGTAACTAAACATAGAGTATGTTTAGTTTGGAGAGATTGATGGTGGTGGAGTGTTTGGAATGGGAGGTTGTGAGAGCATGTGTTCTATGTAAGAAAACATATATTGGAGTTCATCTCTCAATCCAAAGATGAGAGTGCGGTTGTGAATGCAACATAAGCATGAATCTTCATGAGGTTCAAGAAGGTTCTAAGGAATGGGATGACCAAAGAGAGGTGAAGAGGGTGATGGAGTATTAAATTGAACATCAAGTGGAGTAATTGGGGAAAAGGTGAGAGTGATGTCCATTGATCCACTTTCTTGAATTGGAGGTGGTGGAGAAACTCTTGGAGAAAGAGATGTTGGTGAGTTCAAGTAACCATTGGTTGATGGTGATGTGGAGGAGGTTGGTGATTTGGGTATGTAGTCAATGGAGGATGAAGAAGTATCTTTAGTTGATGGTGTTTCTGAAGGTGCATTTGGAGCACTAGGTGATGGAAGTTGGTGTTTGGGGGATGGGGTTTTAGTGTTATCTTGAGTTAAATCCACAAACAATTGTTTTGGTGGAATGATGTTGATTTTTGGTCTTTTGGAAGCTTTTGAAATGGAAGCTCTAGTGGATTCCATGAAGGTTTATGGTGGTTGATAATGAATGAAGAAGATGATAAAGTGATGGTAAACATTTAGAGGGAATTTATTGGTAGAGAATAGGTTGGAAATGGAATGAATTTGAACAAGTTTAAGGATTTCCAAAATGTGTTTGAGTTTTCTGGGTAAGGGTATCTGAGGCTAGATAAAAGGGAGTAAAAAAGCAGAAAGAAACAATAATTCTCATGATCTGGGTGGCTGCTCCCTTAATTATGATGCTGACCCCCTTAATGATAAGGGGACCGCCCTTATAAGATAAGGGGCTGCCCATCTGATGTTTTTCAGATGACCAAAATTTTTATTTTTGCTAACATTTTGTAAGAAAGGTTTTGTTTTGGTGATCAATTTGCAGCAAGTCCCATGTGAACATATATGTGCACGAAACATGTATATCATATATGCATGCAATTTGTAAGGATATATGAAATAAAGATAAACACAAAGATCATACTAATAGCACATAATAATTAGAGGTTCTAAGAAAGATAAACAAGTTTACATTTTTCCAACTAAGTCGGGTTGTCATCACACAAGTAATTAAACATAAACATAAGTTCACACAAAGTCCTAAACAAGTTATTCTACCGAGCTAATCATCATTCAACATCTTCATTTCTTTTTCTTTCTGAAGAATCCTCGCAATGCCTTTCCAAATGATTTGAATCCACATCTAAGTTCCTTATGAATTTGTTGTGTTTGATTGAGCAAGTCGGTTTGTCGCTAGAAGAGGAGATCATCATCTTATTGAGAGGAAGTGGGAATGTTGTATTTTTCGTAATTAAGTGGTGAGAGGGAGTTAAGGAAGGTAGTAGGAGTAGGAAGGTCAGTATGATATGGTCCCTCAGTTTCTTAGGAGTACGCAAGAGATGCAAGATCTTATTCGTTTGTGAAGACGACTTGGCCATTGAATGGAATTATGAGGATTTGACCGAATTATGCGAGGGAGAGAGTGATGAATTCATTTTGAATCATGAAGGAGATAAAAATAAAGCCAGAGTCATCTCTTTGAAGAGTGGCTTGACTATAAAAGTCTAGAACAAAATGAAGGACAATTGGCTCATTGATTTCGTAGAGACAATTGAGACGTATGTTAGAAAAATAACGATCGATGTGATGAGATGTGTAGTAAAGTTGATTGACAACTCTACCTTCATGAATGCTTCGATCTTCGATAGGTTTATAGAAGTGTGCAATAGTAGGAGAAATACCGGGTGTTTGGGATACTTTGGGAATGTAAGAGCGGGTAAGAGAGGTATCACCAACTGTTGCTCGAGGCATGTTTATCACCTAAACAAGACAACAACAAAAAAATTATTACAAAAAAAAAATAAAAAATAAAAAAAACAAAGTTTTGAAAACGACATATGTGGGACAAAGATTACTTCGACTCTAAGAATAAAAACCTAAGAAGTAATCCATACGTTTCTTAATTTATTTTTTTGACTCAATCTAGAGTATCGATATATATATATATATTAATTATATATTTCAACACCTAGTGTAATCTTGTCAAGTGTTTCGATGCTAAATAAGTAGAGTAGAGATTATTTCGACATAAGATCAAATTTCTAGGAAATAATCCGAACGCTCCTTTATTAACATACACTTTGACTACGAATGTCGAAAGATATACATTAAGTTGTATATTTTGCCGACTGAAGTAAGTTCATTACATATGACTTGACGAAAATGAAATGGTGTTTGTTTTGACGCAAGACCATGTTCTAAAACGTTAAACCAAACGCCCCTTTATTTTTACAATTTTTATTAAATGTATCAATATATATATGAATTATATATCTTGATGACTTATACAAGTTAGTTATGTGTTTATAGATATGACAAAAAAATAGTGATGGTCATTTCGACTTTAAACTCCGACCCTATGAAATGAACCAAACACCCCTTTATTTTTGAAAACCGTAACCAATGGCGTCGAAAAATATACATTGAGGTATGTATGTTTCGATAGTCAATGTATGATCACTTTAACGTGTTTTTGGCGTGAATCAATGGTATGTGTTAAATCACATACCTTTTCTATTATAAAAACGAGCCCAAATAATAAAAAACGTGTAAAAAATGCAATGTATATGCTTGTTTTTGTGTTTGTGTATGTGCAGGTACAGGATATCAAGAAAAGGACAAAATAAAGACAAATCCAGATAAAAACGAGCACGGGATCGGAAAGAGCACGAAAAACCAAAGCCGAAGGCGTATTTGAGTTTAATGGGCTAACCCATACCCATTTTATTGGGCCGGGTCAGCCCAATAACTTTTATACTATAAACCTTATTAGCCTAAACCTTTTTAAAATTAACAAGTCCAAATCCTTAAACCATTAACCCAATCCAAAACAAAGCCCAAAGTGTCCTGGCCCAATCCCAAAAGCAAATGAATCCAGTTAAAACAGTCAAACCGGTCAAATGATAATAAGAGAGTCAAATTATGTGTATCGTCTCCCACGTCATTTTTCCCTCCTTCATTTTCACACACACGAACTAGGGTAATAACCACTCACCCACACACACGAGAGTTTCTAGAAGCTCATGATACCCTCTGACACTTAGGAGTCCACACTGGCAATCTCGAGGCATGCGATTGGCTGGAGAGACGTGTAACTTATCCAACGGCTCAAAAAGGGGTGATTTGGATGCGGATGAGATTCAAGGGATGAGATCAAATGGATGGATGATGCTCTTTGGCCTAAAAGCTTCACTCAGTCTCTATAAATAGAAGAAGGATCACACTGAGATGATCATGGAGGAGTAGAGTAGTGTAGCTTATTAGTTGCTTATTTTAGCTTATTGTTCTTTCTCTAATGTAATTTTCTTTTACAAAAGCTTGTAACCTCTTTTTAAGATTAATAAAAGTTCAATTTAAATTCTGTTTTGATTTTGTTTTACTCTTTAAGCAGTCATGGTTTAAATTCGTTTTGATATAAATAAGCTCTTCAATTCCTAGTAAGCTATCATTTAGTCTGTTAAGCTTGTTTTAAGCTTAATAAGCTCATTGCTCAAACTACCTTAAAAAGGGGTCTTAAATAAGCCATTTGGAAGATAAGCCAGTTCTGGAAGGGCTTATGGAGCTTATTTTTAGCTGATTATTAAGCTAGCTTGTAGATTAGCTCTATTTGAGCATTTATAATCCCTGTTTGAGCTGGGATCAAAGGTGCATTTACTCTTTCTTTTTTAAGCTTAGTTTCCTCTTTATTTCGTAAATTTGCTTATTACTGCTTTTTGCTTGCTAATTTTTGCTGATTATTGCTTATTTAGTCTTATTAGATCTCTTGGATGCTTATTAGGTATAGTGCTTAGCTTATGAGTCATTTGAATGGAATTTTCATATGAACTGCCCTTTTGAATGCCTTAAAACTGCTTATTATGCATCTGCTTAACCTAGTGCTTAATTTCCAGATCTAATTGTTTATTTGTCTTTTTATAGCTTAGATATTAATCTGTTTTTATGTTTTAAGTCTTGTCATAATTTGTTTTAAGCTTAATCTAGTTTTAAGTTGTTTTAAAGGGGTGTTTGGCACAAGCAGTCTTAACATAGTTAAGACCGCTTGTGTAGCTTTTAGGTTCCAAAATAGGTTTAATAAGCTTTAATTAAGTCTATAAAAAAGTTTTCATAAGCTCAAAGTTAGATTTGTCAAGTTTAGAAGTTTGTTTTTCTAATCCTTAATCCTGCTAGCTTAGATCTTGTCATTTTGTTTTTCTAATCCTTAATCCTGCTAGCTTAGATCTTGTCATTTAAGCAATCTGTGTTATTTTGAGTTTTTAGTAGATTAATTAGCTTAAGTTTAGTTTCATTTTGCTTATTGAGTCAAGGTAGTAAGTTGTCTTAAGTTTTAAGTATTTTATTTTGCTTATTGAGTCTAATTTTCAAGCTTCAAATATGTCATTTCAATTCCAAAAAAACTAAAAAATAGTGTAGTCTGCCATACTCTTTTTTAAGTCCTTTTTCTTAGCTTAATTTCTTAGTTGATTTTCTCAAGTCTTGCTTATTTGAGTCATTAGAGTTTAAGTTTTTATCTGTTTTCAAGTATAGCTTATGTCAAGTGCTTAAGTGTCTTAAAAATTAGCTTAAACTTTGGTCAAAAGCCCTTTCAAAAACCTTTATTTTTGTTTTACGTGTCAATCTGTCTTTATGACTTTTTCTGCTTTTTCAGCTTAATAATTGTGCTTATTTCCAGTCCTTATTGCTTATTAAGTCTAGGACTAGTTCTGTTTTTGCTTATTTTTATTTCTTATTAAGTCTTAAATAAGTCAATCAGTTTAGCTTAGTAGCTTATAGTAGATAGATCTGCCATTTTTATGTTTTCTTTTCAAGCTTATTTCTTATCCATTTTGCTTAAATTCCAGCTTATTTGAGTTCTTTGAATGTTGATCTTAATCTGTTTTAGCTTTTTAAAGTTTTAACTTTAGCTTTTAGTCTTTAAATTAGCTTTTAAAACCACTCAGTATAAACTGAGTTTTTGATTAAAAACCAAACTGTCATTTTGATTTTTGCTTTTTTATAGCTTAAAAATAAGCTTAGTCAATAAGCCTTTCATTAAAGTTGCTTATTTTAGTTGGTAGTTTAGCTTTTTCAAATAAAAATAATAATAATAATGTTTTGTCAAAAAGGAAGGCCACAGGTTTCGAACCTGTGACCTCTCCTTCATAACACAAACACTTTAACACACACCTCCTTAACCATCTGCGCCCTTGGGTCTTTTCTGAAAGACTCTAGGGTGCATTTGGTTTTAAGGGTTTGTTGCCTATTAAGCTTTATAAGCTGTTCTGCTTATTTACAGCTTAATAGCATAAGTTCTTTAGCCAGTTTTATTTTTCTTAGGTTTAGAATTGTTTAAAGTATTTTCTGTAATTTTTCTAGAATTTTTAAAATTAGTTTACTATTTTTAATAGTTTATCTAGATTAAATCCGTTTTTAATTCATATTAAATAAAATAAAAACCAAAAAAATATAATTCTTTTTCTGAAAATTATTTTTAGTCATTTAGGATTTTTAGAAATTGAATTTGCATTTTTAGAGTTAAAATTTGATTTAGTTGCTTACTTGTTACGTTTTTAATTTCCCGCTATCATTTTTATTTTTAATTATCTTAATTGTTGCTTGCCTTTACATGTTTTTGCATTTATATTTGTAGAAATAAAAAACCAAATCAGAATCTTTAAAATTATTCAAATCACGCGATCACGAACTTAACCGATTCTCAATTCACGCTTCGTCGAGGAAACGACCCGGGAGGTTTTTGAACTTACTTTGGTTAAAAGTAATCTTCTAGAAGCCTTTTGGAAAACTTATCTTATACTATTATTGATAATTGGTATTTTAGTTATATATATATATATATATATATATATATATATATATATATATATTCGTGAGAATGATAAAAAGAGTATTTATTTTTAAAAAGTTTTCAAAAAAATCTGAAAAAATCCACAAGATCCATTATGTTGGTGCAAGAAAAACTAGTAAAGGAAGTTTTTCTAAAAGTGGATAGTTTTGCCGAAAAAAATTTATTAAAAAAAACATTTGTGCATTAAATCGGTTTTTTGTGCATCAAAAATTTGTTTTTGTACCCAACTTCTATTGACTTTTTGCATCAAAATTTTATTGCGCATCAAACTATAACAAGTCGAAAATTTGTGCATCAAATTTTTTTTTGCGCATTAAAAAAACGTATAAAACTCAAAATTAGAAAAACTTCTTTTACAAAAGTTTTATGCACCAACATACTCGATCTTGTGAGTTTTTTTTGGAATTTTTAGAGAATTTTTAAAAAAAAATTTCTTTTTATTTTTCTCACGAATATTTGTCTTTTTATTTTAGCTTTCCTCTATATATATATATAGTAGGGATCCAGTGAGATGCAACGACTTGTATTAGATGCATTTTTATTCATTTAAATGGCGATCATTTGAGTTCGAACGTTAATTCGATGATATTGGTGCAAATTGATATTCATGATATTGACACATAGTAGATGACAAGAACAAGAGACAAAATGAAATGCATCAAATATACGAATATGCTCTAATTAAAAGCTAGTAAAACACAATATGATACGCTTATAATGGCATCTAAGATTATATATGATGCATCTATTTTAAGATCGGTGCATCTCGATATGCGGTTTAATTACTTCTTATCCTTCTTATTTTGAGAAAACTTCTTATTTGATCCTAACACTATATATATATATATATATATATCTATATAGTAATATATATAAAACATGTATCATATATATATGTATACATGAATCTATATATATGTATACTGTGATTCTATATATATTATACATATATATATATTATATATATATATATATATATATGATATACTATATATATATATATAGTATCTATATTATATATACAATATTACTACATATATATATATATATATAATGTATCTATAGATATATATAATATATGTATCTATATATAAATAGATATGAAATAATATATATAATCTATATATATATATTAAAATATATATATGTATCTATATATATATAATGATCTATATATATATAAGTATGTATATATATATATATATGTATGTATATATATATATATGTATATATATATATATAAATATAACACATATATAATTATATATATATTGTATCTAATATATATATAAATGGTGTCGATATATATATATATGTATATATATATATATATATGTATATATACATATATATGTATATATACATATATATATATATACATATATATATATAGATACATATATATATATATATATACATATATACATATACACGTATATATATATATACATATATACATATACACATATATATACACATATACACATATAACATATACACATATATATATACATATACATATATACATATATATATATATACTATTATATTAAGAATCAATTTTTGACGCCGCTGCCGGGGAGGTGTGTTACGATTATCGTGTTTCGTTCGAAGATTAGTGTTTGAAGACCCTTCCTCGTGAAGTTATCGCTTTCAATTGTGAATATTTTCTTCTTATTATAAAAATATAAAAATACAAAAATATTTTACATTTCTATTTTTATTTTCTTTTAATATTGAAAAATAACCGTTTGTTAATTGTCGTATCGGCTCACCTTTAGATTACAAACTTTAAGAGAGGTATAAGGAGGGTCGATCCTACGGATTTTGACCCGAAAGGAGAAGGTTTTTTAAAACGCTTCGCGCTTACCCGCTCCTCCGCTTATTTGTGCGTTTTCTAGAGAGCTACCGTGCACTATTGACTTTCGGTTACCAAAAATAATTTTTAATTTTTATTATTTCTTATTTGAAAAATCTATAAATATTCTCCTCTATCCTCTTATCCGTTTAATTCTATCTCTTATCCTTCTCAAATTGTTTAATTCTTATGACGTCATTCAACCAACGTGAGTGTAAGGGGTGTGGACAACCATGTGATGGCTTTTATTGTTATCTATGTACGTGCCAGCAGTGTGGTGTTAAACTTATAAATGGAATTTGTTTAAATCGCACTTATGGAGATGGAAAGCCTGTCACTTGTTGCGGGTGTGAAGGCCCGTTAAACGGTGAATTTTGTTCGTTTTGCGCTTCGAGAGCTGGAAATTCATTCGCTTATGATCCAAATTCTTTCAGTGATTCTCCAGATTTTCCCGACTCTCCTCCACAACCCCAGTACGAGTCGTATTCTTATGAGTTATGTGGAAACGATGCTCATTTTGGTTACGATTGTCCAACACAAGTTTCGTTTATCTATAATCCGGAACCGTGTTACAATCAAGACTTTGATAATGATTTCCCACAAAGTTTTCAAAGTTATCCACAACAATATCTTTGTTGTGAAAACTGCGGGGTCCTCATAAGACATTATCCGTGTCAACCATTGAACCACAAATTTCTATGAACCTAAATCTTGCTATAAATCTAATTACTTTAGTTTTGAACCAAAATCAACCCCCTCAGTATATCCGGCTTCAATCAACCACATTCAAGAAAACGAGTAGTTGCAGCTAGGATGAAAACCTAATGAAATCAATACAAACCTTTTTTAAAGAAGTCTAATCGTAATATATCTTTTAGAGGAAACGCCAAAGTTTTATCGCTAGCTGAGAAATTTTTGAAATTCAGCATGCTTTTTAGAGAAAAGCAACATTCAACCAGTAGATATACAAGAATTGCAATCATAAACTTCCTTTAAAAGATTTGGCAAATTATAAGTGAGAAGCTGGCAAAATATATAATTCTCTTAGTTGTAATTGTCCTGCGCATCTACTAACGACGATGATGTGAGTACACTATATCGAATATATGGAATATTAAGAATTCATCTAAGGCAATCACACTTAAACACCATTTGCCACCGAGAACCCGATAACTCTCGTTAGTAGGGGGAGCGAGCCATCTTAGCACTATTTCGAAGACGGAATCAGACGAAGTAATAAAGTCTAGTGTTGAGGACCTTGTCCCAATCCCAAGTGAGTCTGAGGGTATTTCTGACGATACGTGTGATGTGCCTTTTTATGAAAATTCTCACCCTCTTGACGCTTTAAAAGATCATTCTGAGATTTTCTTCGATCCCAACGATGATTATGCTTCGAGTGATGACGATCCTCTTTACAGTGAGGACATCGATTATATCGATGCATCACCTCCCGATTCTGAGCTTGTCAGCTTAGAGGAGGTGAAGGATTTTGACACAGAAGATGGAGAGATTGATATTGATATTCTTCTAACAATCAAGGACGATTTTCTTCGTGAGAGATTAATGAATATCAATCTTCTTATTGCTAAGATCGAAGCATTAAAGGACAATCCAACTCCATCTACTGATTCTATACTCAAGTCTCCCTCTTCATTTCCTAACTCTTTCTTTGAGAAGTCTGATACTTCTCTATCTTATTCGAATAATTCTTTACCCGAATTCAAGATTTTTAGCAATCATACGAAAGAGACGAGTAGTGGCAGTACCACTACTCATGCTGATAACTCTCTTCCCGAGTATGATTCGTTTTCCTTGGAGATTTGATCCTGATTATGGCGAATGACTGCGTTTTATGAAGATATTTTGGGAGAACCTCGTGTTCATGTGCCTAATGTGTTACCCACCCATCCTACCCTTATGCTGGATTCGAACTGCATTCCTTCTGATGATTCCCTCGGATCTGATCTTCAAGTTTCTTTTCCTTTTGGAACTAGAAACAAGATTTTTGATCCGGGGATATTCTTTGAAGTCCAATCTAAGAGATTTCTATCTCAGGATACATTTTCTATCTCATTTATCTGTAATCCTCTTTGTCCCGTGATTGAGACTTTGCTTCCATTTTCATTTAAAAATGAAGACAAAGTTTTCAATCCTGTATTTCTTTCCTGCAATCTCTTAAACTCCATCAAGGCAAAATCACTTCTGATTTTTCTGAGAGCCCGATGATGATTTTTGGAGGGGACATTCCTTTCTTGGATGTCCTGTTTCTCCATTTCTATCCCCCTTGACCAGCTCAAGTATAGGGGATCGAGTCAGGCTCCAGACTCGGTTAACAAAAATAAGCACTTCGTGGGTGGCAACCCATGCTTATCCTTAGTAATAGCATATTAGTATAATATTTCTAATAAGTGTGATGTGAGAAGGCTCGCCTCTTCCTTTCTCGTGTTTCGTGTTTTGTGTTTTATGTCTAGGATTTCCCGGATTATGAAGAGTCTCGTGCTCGTGGTTTTGTCCATCGTCCACTCGATCTTCAATCCTTCACATGCTTATATATGGAAATTCGATATCCTAGATCTTATTGATTTAACGTTTATCTATTAGCATAATTAATAAACGGCTTTAGATTTGCGTAGAGACTCTTTAATATTTGGATTATGCCTTGAAATTAGTATGGGGGTGACAGTTTCACATTGAGGACAATGTGTAGTTCTAGTATGGGGGGATCTTTCGATTCGATCTTACTTGCATTTTCCTTGTCTTCACGTAACCCCGTTTTCTACCAAAAATAGCAAAAATATGCCAAAATTTAAAAAATTTCAAAAATAGAATAAGTGTTTTGACACGATGTTTTGTCTTTTTAAGGAATAGATTTTGACTTGATCGAGCATGTTGCGCTCTAGCTTGCCCCTTAACTTATATAAATTTAAGATTTTACTAGTCTTTTATACAAGAAGCTTTAAAACGCGAATTCTAGCTTTAAAAAGCCAAGAGTCTGCAAGTTTCCATGATAGACTTTAAATAAGCTTGTTTTATTAGACTAAGCATTCGCGGATCTTTTTATTAAAGATTTTAAATTTGCGAAGAACGTGAAATGATAGAGTGAGGTATGAGTTGGATGCTAAACAAGGATTATTTGGAAATCTTAAGAGCTCATAAGTGTAATTTGTCGCTTTTTCTCCCATAAGCTTCTAATCGGACTAATAATACGTGCTATCTTTGAAAACTAAACTTAAATCAACAAATTTTAAGATGTAGTCAACAATAATTTTAGTCTTAGTTCAAATTTATATTTAAATTTTCTAAAAAGAAGTCTTCTCTATATATCATGGTATAAAAGATGAAAAATGATGAAAAAATGAAAAAATATGATGAATAATAACTATAAACTGTGGGCTGAAAAAGGTTTACTGCATCATGCCGGCTCACAACCGATGTTGCAGTCTTCAAAAGAAGGCCTATAGTAAGAATAATAATCCGAGACTGATAAAAGTTTGTTGCATCTTGCCAGCTCACAACCAATGTTGCAGCCTTCAAAAAGGTCAAGGATCACCGAGGTCGAAATAAGACTCCTGGACCATGGTCGGCTCGCATACCGATGTGGCAGTTGTTTAAAGGACCAAGGTTTAATAATGTTGCTATAATAATAATAAGAAGAAGAATAAAGCCAAATTTCGACTTCGGGGTTATCTAAATAAAGCCTCCGTCTCTGGACTCGTAGTTGAGTTGTTTCAGATGAAATAAAAAGGATAACCCCTAAATCATGTGAATTTAGAACCTTAATGTGGAATTTATTTTCACCGCATCATCTCTTTAGGAAAGAATTTCAAACTATTAATGGTCTAAACCGGGTTTACTTTAAGGACATAATTTATTTGCCACCAATAATAATAATAAAATCCTTAGAGGAAATTAGGAATAAGGGAGGAAAAGTAAGTACACAATTAGCTTTTATGAGTAGTGTTAGCATTATAACTTGTATTTTACAATGATCTTGTTTTTAAACTTGGCTTGGAGAGGTAAAAGTCAGGGACGATGAATTTATCCATTTGGACACTTTTTGTGCTTTTTGTTCCGTGATCCTCAAAGTTATGAAAGAATAATGAAAGCAATACATTATGTCACACATGAATAAGCTGTAAGTTGGAAATTACAAAAATCATAAAAATGGAAAAAAATTGAAAAATGGGAAAACGGGGTGTTTTAAAACTTGTGATTTCTTAACTCTTCC
>BQNB010184971.1:0-12260 GCA_026074375.1 Tanacetum coccineum
ATTATGAAAGATTATTTTTTTATAATCTCTTATAATTTTGTCTACCAAACGAAGCTTATATTTTAAGTAGCTTATTTTTCAAAAAAATAAACATAATCTCTTGACAATCTTGTGTACCAAACATGCCCCTAATATAAACAACACAAATCTGCTTTTTCTTTATCATCTCTAAACCATTTTGGTTTTTCTCTATCATCTCTATTATCATATACCATAAACAAACAACCCCATTTTTTCAAAGAACACAAATATTCAGAAGTGTTGCTCGGCTCATGAGTGCGGAGTAAGTCATGACTTCTTAGACTCGGAGTAAGTGTTGCTCGGCTCATGAGTTCTTAGACTTGGAGTCATGACTCGACTCGGTGAGTCTTCCTTGACCCTGACCGGTTCACAGCCACATAAGGAGGTAATAAAATCCCATATGCAAAAAAAAACATTAGGTGTTAGGTAATTTTGGGTCTCGTTTGGTGGGGTTGGGTGTTGGGCGGATCCTTGACTTGGGGGGTTTTATAATGGTAGTAAAAAGTTTTTTTTTATCAAAGTCAAAACATTTCTTTTTTTATAATTTGAAAAAAGGATATATATTTTCTAAAAAGAAATTATAATTTCCGCTTGCCACATCAGCAACAAACTCACTCACACTTGCTTTCTTAGGCTATGTTGCCATGTTTATCCACAACTTTGTAGCAACCGGTTGGAGAACATATATAATATTTAATTATAAAAAGTACACATGTCATAATATTAGTGAAATCTAATATTTTGAGGGTCATGGACCGAACTGGTTGCTTGCATGAATATTTTAGTATTACTATTAGATAAACAAAATTAACAAAAAGTGAAATCTAAAGGACCTAATTTTGTAATTTGTGAGTGGGATAAAAAACCTAAAACCCTTGTCATTGTCAGTAAAACCCTTGTCTTGTCTTGTCCTCTTTTATTTTGTCGTCATTATACCTTTAATATTAAAAGGTAAGATCGTTCCCCCGAGGTGATATTAATGCACTAAATGCAATACCCGCCCTACCCGGGTTGACCCATTTTTTTTAATAAACGTTTTAATTGGTGTAACATATACGTGTCCAACATATACTAATATGCGTGTCTTTCCTGATATTACTCATACATCTACTCTCTTTGAAACACACACACGGAGATCCATTCCTCCTATCAAATCCCACCGGTCACCACCGCCATCGCAAATAACATATGCCACCATCTTTACTCTCTTCGATGCCGATCACGATCTCTTTGTTTGCACGTATCCTTGGTGTGTGCGATTGGACAGTGTGTGACGATGGTGAGTTTAGGTGTTTTATGGCGGTGGTAGTCTTGAAGCGGTGGGGATGGTGGTTGAGAAGACGAGTGCAAAAGATACAACCATCGGGTAAACATGTTTTCGGTGACATGCAGGTATGTTGTTTAATTTTGTGTTTAATATCGGAACCAATTTTTGATTTTAAATATAGGTGATTTTTTTCATGAGTTTCTGCTTAGGTGTTTTCCTAATTTTGATGAATTACTCCTATTACTATAATAACTGTAAAGTTATATAATTGGTGCGGGGTTGCAACAATTTGTTGGTTTACCTGTTGTGCTAACCATTTTGATGGTTACTTTTGTTATTGATTTACTGTGAGATTTCGTGGCGAAAAAATAAGCTTTTAAAAGAATGTTTGTAGTTGATGTTTATTTGATAAACTAATGTCATATTTTTAAGTGAAATGGATTAGGGTTGTGCTTTGAAACATCCGATGGCTAATTGTCGCTTTTGTTTGTTGATGCTTGCGTGCCATTTGCTGTGATTGCAGCCGTGGCCTGAAACATACACTAAAACAAGAGAATTTGTTGTGGATTTTGTAACGCTCTTTAGTATAGTTTGCTTTTACTTTTTCTGATCGGTTATTATTGTCAAAGGGCGATGATGAACATGAGTGATTTATCACTTGGCTTGGCTACCTATTTGGTATGCAGCCGTGATAGATTTATATGTGAAGCTCTTATCTGAGCTCCTAGCTACGCTACCTGTTTGAAACTATACTGATGAGCGTTACGCTCCCTGTTTGGAACTATACTGATCTATCACTTGGCTTGGCTACCTATTTGGTATGCAGCCATGCTAATTTATATGTGAAGCCAGCCATATATAAGTTAAACGTAACTTCTTGATATTGGTATGTTATTTGTCGCTTTTGTTTGCTGATGCTTGCGTGCCATTTGTTGTGGTTGCAGCCATGACGTGAAACATATACTAAAACAATAGAGTTTGTTGTCCGTTTTGTAACGCTCTTTAGTATAGGTTGCTTTTACTTTTCCTGATCGGTTGTTACTGTCAAAGGGCTATGATGAACATGAGTGATCTATCACTTGGCTTGGCTACCTATTTGGTATGCAGCCGTGATAGATTTATATGTGAAGCTCTTATCTGAGCTCCTGGCTACGCTACCTGTTTGGAACTATACTGATGAGCGTTACGCTATCTGTTTGGAACTACACTGACGAGCGTTAGAATAACAATACCAACGACTGCTCACAGCTTCTCTCTCGGAGGTTTAGGTGATTTTTGTTATATCAGGTGCCTTTTAGAATTCTTAGTCTTTTCCGGTTTAGGCGTGACCACTTTGGTCCAATGTGGATTATTGTATTCGGCTGCTGGTTTTTGTGGCTTACTTTCAAACTTTTTGGATTATTTTCAAACTTTTTGACGTTTAATATGGTTATGATATATAATAAGCTTATATAAACTTATTATTATGATATAATAAGCTTATATAAGCTCAGAGGTTTCAAATAAGCCTCTAAAGTGTATTATGAAATATGCCTGATGAAACCATGAAAACGGCAATAAACCGACTGAGACATACACTCTCTTTGTCTTTATGTTGGTAAGTTCACTATCTGTGAAAAAGCTGGCAGTTTAAAAAATATTATTTTTAGGGGTACTGTTTGAAGACCAAAAGATCTTCACCAAATTGAATACTTTCTAATAGATCTGTCTCGATGTGTTTATGGAAAAAAGCTAGGGGTTTTAGGAAACTTATGATAGGTTTATTTAGGGAAATTGTGGATTAGGAGATACAAGGTTTTTTTGTTTCTGAGTATGTAGAAGAAACAAACACCCTCTAAAATTTAGGGACGAATAAGCAATTTATTAGGCTGCGGATTTTAAAAAATTCCAAGACAAGCACCCTTACGAATTGATGACGAATGAATCATTTTGGGTGGTAGAACCTAATCATTTTAGCTTTCATGCTGGCGATAATAAGCGTCATTCTCAGATCATGACTGTTTTTGCTTGCAGACAAACTCGCGCTTAAAAAACATGCACCAAATAGGATATGAGTGTATGAGCTTAGAGGACATGGCGTACACAAAAAGGGTTGCATGTTAGAGCAGGAGTGAAATATATAGAAGTGAAACAAAGGAAAGCTTTAAGGTCTGCTAACACAAACTAGACAAAAAGGAAAAGAAGCAAAGAATGAGCATAGGTTTGTTGATAAAAAGGTTGGTTTTACATCTCTTTTCCTTTTTGACTGTGTTTTCTTTTGTTTTGAGATTTGCAGATTTTGTGTTATGTTCTCATTATTGTTGAGGCCACCCATATAATGGGCTTGCTATAATCATATTGGTTGCTTACCTTTGATCTGCTAATGTGCAGTTATTCAGATGGACACTTTTGCGGCTTATTTTGGGCTTGGATGTCAAAGACACAGGTACTTTGCTTATCTACCACCTTTTTTATAGCTTATAGTATGCTTCATATAGATTACAGATAGACATTTAACTATTTTGTGTGGAAGTGCTGTGTTTAGAAACTTTAACATTACCTATCTACCACATGTTCTATAGTTGTAGCTATTTTCACAGCTCAAAATGTGACCACTTACCTACTTTATGCCATTAAGAACAGGTGTCGTTAGAAACTTTGAACTAGATATAAGTGATTCATGTCTTTCTAATTGCTTACTGTCATTTGTTCTTCTCTTGCTAAGTTGTCGTTAGTTATTCAAGTAAAAACGGTGAAGTTGATTTAAGGTGATTCCTAATGATAGCTACATTTTGATTAAGGTGATGTGCAGGTGCGTTATGATAGTTGATGGGCAAGAACCTCTTAGGGGGCGTTTGGCCGTGTCGTGCTTTATACCCAATCCGTGTGTGTATAGTCAATTTGTAATACAACATTGGTATATGCAATCAGAGAGGAAGGGGGGTATAATTGGTGATGGGATTGTTTGGACATGAGCGAACAAGTAAATTTTTTTTACTCATGAAGAATCAGTTTGCTGATGCAAGTTTGAAACTAACAACAAAATACTGATTCTTTGAAAAAAAGGAACGAAGGGAAGGAATTTGCAGCTTCTTTATTCATTAAAAACATTAACTAAAATTGCAGTTCTGTATTTGTAAAATTGGTCATTCCTCTGTATTTGTAGGTATAATAAATTGTGAGTTTTGTATTTTTAAATAATAATATGTCAAATTTGCAACTTTGGTTATCCTAAGTTTATGTGTCTTTGCAGTCTCTCGCACTTGCACAAGCTCCTGCGAAGTACAGTCCTACCAACCTCTGGTAAATCCCAATCTCATGTTCTACTTATAGCAAGGCGTCAGTGAAGAAAAAAGGGACCCCGATGAACAAAATAATGAGAAGTAATAAAGCTGTACACGATAGCGAGAACCAAAATCCCAATTTTGTAACCCCTTATCATAATATGAAATCGAGCACAGACAAGAAAAAGGAAATTGGCAGTTCTTCACTACGCCGGGAGATACGAAAGAAGCTGAGATGAAAATTATTGGCACATAAACTGTTTGTAGGAAATAGTGTGTTGAGTGATATAACTCACTCGCGCTCGCGCTTGCAATGACTTGAAGTGATTGGCTACAACGCGCCGAAGTGAGTCTCTGGTGAACGAGATTGCAGCAACCCTCTCTGGAAACGAATACGTTTGACGTTTGTAAGAGAGAGGACGTTCAAAGGAGCATGGAAGAAACAAGGAATTTGTAATAGACTTTAGATTTATACAGCAAGGAATGGAAAGAGAAAAAGCTCAGTCAAAAAAGTAAGTTATCATATATTCGTTATTGTTGTTTAATAATATGGACACGGTTCTGCCTGTGTTAATCGCGTTGTGTGGGCAGAAGGAAATATAGGTTACAAAACAGCCCCGTTGAAGAAATACACGAAAAGAGAAGGGGACATTGTCACAAATTGGCGCCATTAAAGATACCCCGTCTAAGGCTTTACGTCTAGATCTCCTGTAAGTTTCTTAACGCGCGCTTCTATTAGTCAAACATTTATTATAAAGTCATGAGCATCAGACATTTATCCCAGTTTGTATTTTTCCTTGATTTTAAATTGAAACCCCTGCAATAATAAGCCACGTTAGCAATGTAAAATCATTTTCTTCCGGAAGTATCTTTTGAAACAAAATTTGGTTGAAATTTTGGATGAACGAATAAAAAATTGTTGGTAAAATTGCACCTAAATTATACTACATTTAAAATTACATCACATGTTGTAAAATGACACATATCCCTAAACATTGTTTTGTTTCTGCAATGATTTTGATCCTATTTAATTAGTTACACATGGTATTATTTATCATATAACTAAAACATTTCTTGCAAAACAGGATTAAGATTGGAAGTGAGTTCAAAGATGGAATATTTCATGCCTAAACTCCACTATCTGAGTTGTAGCGTTGTCTTGATGTTATAATTCTTTACTTCTCAACTACGAACTCAGAATCCGATAGGGCTGCAAAACTCAAAGCTCAATCATCTATATATTGTTTTGGCTCCCAAATGAACCACTCAAACCTACTAATGTCATCCAAAGTGTATTCAGATCAATAAAAAGCTGATAAATACTCCATTACTTTTTGTGCTCCTATCTCTGTGTATGAAATAAATTGGATGTTGCATTTCTTTTTAACAGAGCACATATGATATCAAATATTGAAATTCCTTTGAACTTAGAAGATTACATCCATTAAGCTTAATAAACCTTTCTTCGACACATGCTAAAACTCGCCGCAACGAAGCGCAGGTTTTAAAACTTGTTGTTAGTAAAGAGAGGTAAATAATTGATTTATTGTAATATTCTTTAATTTAGTATAATTTATTGTTTTTGAACTTTGTAATTTGTACGTAATTTTTTGTGTTTTCACTTTTCAATAGTATGGCCAAATCTGACAGCAAACCTCCCGCGCTCCGCTGCCCCCTACTCGATGAGAGAGGATATATACTGTCATCGGACACTATAACGTGATTGTTGCAGCGCCCCTCTTATGGTGTCATGAGTATGTATAACCTCTCGCGTCATTTTTTTATAGATTTAGGAGGTGTTTGGATAAGCTTATTATTCTTTTCAAATAAGAAGTTTACAATGGCTAAGCTTATTATATGTGTCTTGTAGCTACCGTTGGCCAATTCAGAAATGCTTGTACTCACCGTGGCATAGAAACATGGCTATGTGAGGATGGTATTAGGCGGCAGGTTCATTTGCCCCAAGGGGCGAGAAACTTAAGGATTTACCATAATATGGAGAACCCATGAGACAAGGAATTTTGTCCATCAATTCTCTATTCCTTATGACCTCGGTTCAGGGTATACTCACATATATTAGGTAATCCTTAAGTTTTAGCCCATTGGGCAATATGACCCAGCCCGCTAATACATCCATCAACATAGCCAAGTCTAACCTATGCACAGTGAAGTAAAGCGTTCTGAATTGGTCAACGGTGGCTACAAGACACATATAATAAGCTTAGCCATTGTATACTTATTTGAAAAGAATAATAAGCTTAGCCAAACACCCCTTAAATCTATAAAAACGATAAAGGTTATACATACCATGACACGCATGTGCTGCATCAATCACGTTATGAGTTCTGTGAATGTATATATCCATATTAACAGCGGTAATGTTCGGCTGCGGATTGGCCATACTATTGAAAAGTGAAAACACAAAAAATTACGTACAAATTACAAAGTTCAAAGACAATAAATTATAATAAACTAAAGAATATTACAATAAATTAATTACTTACCTCTCTTTACTGACAATGACGGTAAATAATAGAGGGCAAGACATGACAAGGGTTTTAGTGACAATGACGAGGGTTTTAGGTTTTTTTTACCCGGCTCACAAATTACAAAATTAGGTCATTTAGATTTCACTTTTTGTTAATTTTGTTTATCTAATAGTAATACCAAAATATTCATGCAAGCAATTACGGTCCATGACCCTCAAAATATTAGATTTCACTAATATTGTGACATGTATACTTTTTATAATTAAATATTATATATGTCCTCCAACCGGTTGGAACAAAATATTCATGCAAGCAACCAGTTTAGTCCATGTCACAAGCAGCCAACCCATGCAAGCAACCAGTTCAGTCCATGACCTTCAAAATATTCAACCAGTCTAACACATGTCACAATATTAGTGGCATTCCATGTTTTCATTTATTTAAACTATATTTTGCATATTATAAATAAAGTGATAGATAATGTATAGTATTTTTTTATTTTTTAAAATAATAATTATACTATTAATTTTTATTTCCAATTCTCTACAAATCTAGCCCAATATTAACATATTTGTATGTGCATTCTCAAATTTTCATTTATAGTTTCAAAACCTCCCTATATCTAGTTCATCTATTATTGATCCTAGCTATCCAAATTATTTGTAATTTCATTTGTTTCTTACAATGGAGTACATATTATATTTCAGTTACAATGTAAAAATTTACAATAATTACTCAAGGCCTTTGGTCTAGTGGTATGTATGTTCCCCACCAACCTAGAGTGGTGCAAGCCTCGTCGGAGGCAATTGTGAGATATATTGAGAGAAAGGTAGTATCGGCGTAAAAAAATTGCCATTCTAAAAAAAGGTTTTAGAATTTTTTTTTTATTAGAACCGTCCCTTATTAAAAGTATACTTATAAAGTAAATATTTATTTAATATATATTTTTATATAAAACTTTAAGTAGTTAAATTAAATATAAAAAATAATATTATATGTTACGTTGTTGATAAATGATAAAAAAAAAGTACCAACGGGCATTTGGTTCAATGGTATGGAGGTTTTACCCTCCTAGGTAAGGTCTCATATTCGAGTCTTGTCTAGGGCGATAGGGGTTTCCTCCCGCGTGTGTAAAGGGAAGGGTGTCATTGCCTTCTGGGCTGGACCCAACCTGGTTGTGTGGGCTCGCTACGCCTTCTGGGCTAGGGCCATGTAGCCACAAATTGCCGTTCAAAAAAAAATGATAAAAAAAAGTTAAGATTTGTTGTATGTATTGGTTGTATAAGTGGAAGAGTAAGAAAATAATATTTTAATAAAAGATTGAGTTGTGATAGCTTTTGAATAAACATAATCTTATAAATACACAATCACTCAACTTCACTTGTCACGATTACTTATAACAAAAAATGAGGTGTTCTACATCCACAAAATGTTTACAAAACTTTTTCTCACAAAATGATTTGTCATGCATCTATTGGGAGTTATGAATGTAAAAAGTAAAGAGAGAATTAATTAAGATTAATTTGATTGATGACAAGTCATTTTGTGAAACTTTGTCTCGTAAACTACTAGCGTTCTTCATCATCCTAATAACATCAATTAGGTATAACTTAAATTCACCTTCATTACATTGTTTTTATCTATCAAATTGATAATCATTCGTCACTTTAAGTTGAATTTCTACTTCGTTTAATAGCTAATCTGTTTAATACGATTTTTGTATTTATTCATTATGTTAAATCGTGCTTAATCGATCATTCATAACATTAATCGTGCTCAAACTGTCAATAATATTTGTTAGTTATCTTAAGTTCAGTTTTGTTTAAGCCGTCTGATTGTGTTTTAGAGATTCTACGTGGCGAGATTGATTAATTTATATCTACCTAGTTTATTGATGTATAATTTAGAGTTAAGTACATTTTTGGTCATTGTGGTTTGGTGTGTTTTTCACTTTTGGTCCAAAATTCAAAAAAGGTTTGGTTTTGGTCCAAAAGACATAGTTTCGTTTCATTTTTGGTCCAGAATACATAGTTTCGTTCCACTTTTAGTCCAAAAATTTTAGTCCAAATTTATGAAATTAGACTAAAAGTGAAACGAAACTATGTTTTTTGACCAAAACCAAACATTTTTTGAATTTTGAACCAAAAGTGAAAACGCACCAAACCACAATGACAAAATATGTACTTAACTCTATAATTTATGTACCGGTTATGAATGTGATGCGATGAAAAGGGTTTTTTTGATGTAATAATTGTTAATTAGTTAATTTATTTGTGATCATTACGTTTTGTAAAATATCATTCCCATGAGCTCAACCACCGACTCTAATAAAATATCATTCACATCACTCAATTGTGAATATAAAAGCTTGGTTAGAGCCTTGACGCTTATTATCCTAGGAGTGAAAATTATAAGCGTGACAAGTACTTCTTTCTTCCTGGAGCCTAGATGTTGTATTTTCGTACAAGAGTATATTACTAGGGGAGAAGATGCCAAAAAGAGAAGTTTCCACTTCTTTGCTAGAAGAACCTCGGTAGTAGTTTCGTTAGACCTATAAAATCAATATAAGCCTTTTATAATCATGTTATAATCATGTTAATACCTAATTTCCTTGTATCTGTTGCTATTGATAGTGTTAATGTAATAAGTTTTTAGAGTTAAGTACATTTTTTTGGCTCCTTGTGGTTGGTGTGTTTTTCATTTTTGTCCAAAATTCTAAAAATTGTTAGGTTTTGGTACCTAAAAGACATAGTTTCGTTCCACTTTTAGTCCACAAAGACCATAGTTTCGCTTTCATTTTTTGGTCAAATAAGCATAGTTATGTTCCACTATAGTTCAAATTTACGGAATTGGACTAAAAGTGGAACGAAACTATGTTTTTGGACCAAAACCAAACCTTTTTTGAATTTTGGACCAAAAGTGAAAACGCACCAAACCACAAGGACAAAAAATGTACTTAACTCTAAGTTTTATTAATTCCACTAAATCAATGATGAGCGGAGGTTCTTAACAGTAGCATTAATTCCAGTGTTGTTAGGTACAAGAATGAAAATAAGAAAATAAAGCTATTAGTACAACAACACTGGAATTAATGTTGCAGCTAAGAACCTCCGCTCATCCTTCCTTCGGTAAGTGGAATTAATAAAACTTGCTTTTACATTAACACTATCAGTAGCAAACAGATTTAAAGAAATCAGGTATCAACATGATTATAAAAAGCTTATATTGATTTTATAGGTCCAACGAAACTACTACCGAGATTCTTACTCCGGAAGATGTTCATCTCCTAGTAGAGAAGTGGAAACTTCTCTTTTTAGCATCTTCTCCCCTAGTAGCATACTTTTGCTTTACTATGTACTAGAAAATACGACATATAGGCTCTAAAAAAAGAAAGAAGTACTTGTTACGTTTATACTTTTCACTCCTTAGATTATAAGCCTCAAAGCTCTAACCAAGTTTTTCTATCCATAATTGAGTGATGTGGATGATATTTTACTAGAGTCGGTGGTAGAGCTCATTGGATCTGTTGTAAGTTAAAGGCCTTGTTGTTTCATTATAATTTTCTTGTTCTATCTTTGATGTTACTAATATATTCATGCTTGGTTAACAATGCCTCGTATCGTTCTGGATGTTGTTTAAAGAGTTTAACCAAGTGGTGAGGTTTGCTAATCATACTGTATATTATGTTTTTCCTGTTGATTTTATAAAAGTCTCTTATACAATTTTTTGTTATAAATTCTTGCAGCCAGTTCATGTTAATAAAAGATTGTTGTTTGGTGTTTACAGTATTTGGATACGGTCTTGCTTATCTGTGGTTATGGTAGTATCTAGGAGTTGGGACTGTATAGCAGCAATGGTTGAAGGTACCGATACAGGGGATACTATTTGTTTCAGAATGTCTTTCTATTGTATGCATTACTCGGTTAAGGGTTTTGGTTGTTGCACACCAATTGATCATGATGTTTGTTTTCTATAACCTTCAAGTATTGTGTGTGGATTCAGGCACTCTGTTATTTTTATGATTTTTAAGCCTTTTATAATCATGTTAATAGTTGATTTCTTTGAATCTGTTTGTTGCAATAGTGTTAGTGTTGGTTAACAAACTAACACATTATGTTTTGATCTTGTTTGTTTTTCAAAAAACTTTTGTCTTTTTTTGGGTTACTTCAGTTACCTTGATGTTTCAAAAGGCTTCTTACTCTTTTGAATGGGACTATTGTACTTGAAATGATCCTCGTATCTCTTCTACAACACAAGTTTTACCATCTGTCTCCGAGGCGAACAAAGTGAGTTGTTTGTTCTTAATTGAAACATAAACTATTGTTTACTATTGAGCGAGTGAGTCTATTCGAGTGAGTCTATTCTGTTTAGGTTTTCTTTTACATCTACTCGAGTGAGTCTATTTTGTATTCATTGAGCAGACTTGTATATGACTTAGAATCTAATCTCACCTTACTTTTTTAAAATGCTACTACTTTAATGTGTGAGCAAGTTTCTCTATGAGTTTGATCTTACCTCACCTTTTTACAAAAGGTAATATCCAAGGTAATATTATATGTCTATATAGTCTTGTAGTCTTGTATTACAAAACTTGATGGTTCTTGAACTCCTTCAAGTTTGAGGGCTTTGTTCATATTTTTTGTAAATGTTGATGATTATCATGTCGCTTACCAAGAATAACAAGCCACGAGGTGCATATATGTGAGATACCATTTAACACAAAAACAGTATGTGGAAACTAAAGAGAGAGGAGGGGGGGGGGGAGGGGTTGAATAGTTTACAGGTTCGTTTTACGTTTTAAATGTTTGCTTTCAAAATGATTAGATTCAAGTTGTATGTTTAACCAATTCATAATATGAACAAACAATATAACAATCTAAACTAAAGCTAAATAACAATGACAATAATATAAAGAGATAAGGAAAGGAACAATCAAACCAAGACGCTAAGATTTTATAGTGGTTCGGCTACGAAGCACCTTTTCGCCCTACTCCACTCCCCGAGTATCCTACTCGAGATTTCACTATGTCAACAAGCTCCTTTTAGGCGGATAAAATCGTTTACACGTCGCTTACGTTGTTTTTCGACACTAAGCTAAATGTCGAGTCCTAATCTTAGCTAGAACCAATCTACCACTTCACAATCACTACACAATCACTAGATCTACACTATCGAGATTTGGTACACAAGATAATTACAATAGAGATTTGGTACTTAGAA
>BQNB010184973.1:0-12260 GCA_026074375.1 Tanacetum coccineum
TGATTTCTGGATTCGTATCGTGCAATTTCTTGGACACTTAATTTATAGTCAAGGACTTCATGTTGACCTCGCCAAGATTGAAGCAGTTAAGAATTGGACATCTCCTACTACACCCACAGAAATACATTAATTCTTAGGACTTGCCGGTTATTATCGGAGATTTATCAAAGATTTCTTGAAGATTGCAAAGTATTTGACTGAATTAACCCAGAAAAACAAGAAGTATATCTGGGAGAAAACCAAGAGTCAGTCTTCCAACTGCTAAAACATAAGCTATGTGAAGCTCTAATCTTAGCATTACCAGAAGGAAATGACGATTTTATTGTTTACTGTGATGCATCCCATCAAGGTCTGGGAGCGGTGTTAATGCAAAGAGAGAATGTTATTGCATATGCATCCCGACAACTTAAGCCTAATGAAGAAAACTATACCACTCATGATCTCGAATTAGGAGCAGTAGTGTTCGATCTTAAAATTTGGAGACACTACCTATATGGTATAAAGTGTAATGTGTTCACTGATCATAAAAGTCTTCAGCATATTCTTGATCAGAAAGAGTTGAACATGAGACAACGTCGTTGGCTAGAATTGCTTGCAGATTACGATTGTGAAATTCGCTACCATCCTGGAAAGGCAAATGTTGTAGCAGATGCCTTAAGCCAGAAGGAACGAATCAAACCACTCGGAGTTAGATCATTAGTTATGACCATTCATCTAAAATTACCATCAAAAATTCTCAAAGCTCAAACTAAAGCACTCAAGGAAGAAAACATCAAGGCTGAAAACTTACAAAGAATTGACAAAGCATTTGAAATACGTCCTGATGGAACTCGTTGTATTAAAAACCAAAGCTGGTTACCACTTTTTGGTAATCTGAGAGACTTAATCATGCATGAATCCCATAAATCAAAGTATTCCATTCACCCAAGTTCTGACAAGATGTATCAGGATCTAAAGAAACTCTATTGGTGGCCTAACATGAAGGCACTCATCGCTGAATATGTTAGCAAATGTTTGACATGTTCTAGAGTTAAGGCAGAATGTCAGAAGCCATGTTTCTAATCTAAAATAACAATGGATTTCGACAACGGGACCAAAAACAAATGTTTAACTTACGGATTTCTAATCTAAAATAACAATGGATTTCGACAATGGATTTCATCACAAAACTACCCAAAACATCAAACGAACATGACACAATCTGGGTCATTGTCGATCGCCTTACCAAATCCGCACATTTCATTCCTACCCGAGAGACAGATAGTATGGAAACCCTTACAAGATTGTACATAAAGGAAATAGTCTCCCGGCATGGATTGCCAATATCTATCATCTCGGATTATGACAGTCATTTCACGTCCAGATTCTGGCAATCATTACAGAATGCTTTAGGTACTCAATTAGACATGAGTCAAGAATATAACAGTTCATGAGAATGGCAATTGGTGTTATGTTACTTAGCAAACCGTAAACAGGAGATGATAACCGAAAACACTTTGTCCCATAAAATTAACTGTTGTATTTGGTAAAATATCTTTGAGTACTTAAATCCATAAGTAGAAAAGATAATGATTATAAATCAAGTAGTCGAGTTCGTAATGAAGTATGTAACAAGTTGGTAGGTTAGCATGTAATTCTCTCTCCCCCGAAGATTTTAAAGTAAATGTAAAACAAGTGAAAGAGGGGCTATAAACTCACCTCGATGATGAAG
This sequence comes from Tanacetum coccineum, assembly GCA_026074375.1. Taxonomy (NCBI): domain Eukaryota; kingdom Viridiplantae; phylum Streptophyta; class Magnoliopsida; order Asterales; family Asteraceae; genus Tanacetum; species Tanacetum coccineum. The sequence continues at coordinate 1,712 of BQNB010184973.1, forward strand.
AACGATTGGCGGGAATGTACACATTGAGTACAAGACGAAACGGAAACTGAAATGGCTCGACAAAGAAGTTTCGGTTTATCTTAACGGCTATGACCCACTAGCCTAGGATGATGTACTTGGTTTTCCGATGAATGAGTATGTCAACGTGACACGTTAATAAAAGATTTAGATTTAATGTTGTAATAGTTTGGTGGTTGGTTAAATAAATAAATTAAAAAGCATATGTAATTCATACGATGAATCATATAGCAGAGTATGTAATATATCCCGTATATATTACATATGAAAAATAAGCAATTATATAATTCGTATGATGAATTATATAATAAGACCAACAATCAAAAGAATAATTTGAAATATATAATACTTTGCAAATATTGTTTAAGAAACGTGAGTAAATGATTAAAGAAAGCAAAATAATTCAACACGTTTTTAAAAAATCACCATTAAATAAATAATAAAGTTTCATAGTCATAAAAGTAATCGACTTTTTAAAGTTACAAATCATGTACACTATGTTTCTAAAGCTTTTACAAAGGTTATGATGTAAATTTCTAGTTGACAATTATAAAATATAAAATAATATTTTATAATCTAGTATATTGTTTCCTTGACGGTTTGTTAAATAATTATCCCATTTGTAAAAGTATAGTTCCCGTTTGTTTATCCGGTTATTGAAATATTACAAATTAACAATCTTAAAAATATATAATTAGACGAAATGGAAATAACAATTTACACATTTATTTAACCTTTTAAACCACCATTGGATCCAGTTTTATATATATAAAGTCATAATAATTTTATTAATCGATTTATATAAACCACTCGCAACCTATGTTGTTAAACCCAGATTCAAACACCCCTTACGGCTGTTGACCGCAATTCCAAACGCACCCGAAGGCTGAACCAAACAGCCCTATATGGGCTGTTCCCAGAAACAAACACCCCTTTGGGGCTTTACCCACAGAACCAAACACGCCCTTATGTGTTTTCTGTCGCAACCAAACGCGCGTCATGGCTGTTAAACAGCCATCCAAACACACCCACTGCTGCTGTACCCTAAACCAAACGCTCCATTTGTGTGGTAACCTTAATTCAAACGCACCCTGATTGGTGTTAAAAAGAACCCAAAACGCACCCTATTGTTATGCTACACAGCCAAACGCACTCTGCTGGTGAATAAACAAACCAAACACGCCCGTCTCCTGTTTGTACCACATTCAAACGCACACTAACCCGTTCTTGTGAATAAAACCAAACGCTCCATTGTGTTGATTGTATACCAAATGCAACCTTGCTTTGGTGCGGACATACGAAACCAAACGGTACCCTAAAATGATTTTTATAAAACCAAACAGCAATAGAACCCCTATCGCTGCTAGGTAATCCAAACCGCACCTTGATGGTGCTAAGAAACAGCCCCAACGCAGTCCTTTAGGGCTGGCCCGAGGTCAAACGCACCCTAGTGGTGCTCAAAACCGAACCAAGGACACCCTTGGTACTGAAGAAAACTCAAACGCTAGCATGGTGTTTGTTAATAAGCCCGTCGCACCCTTATGGTTTAATAACCAAACCCGAACGCACCCCTTGTGGGTTCTTTAAAACCCAACGCACCCATTTGTGGTTCTTGCTACAAGGGTGGCTGCGAAATGGTGGCGGTGACGAGGGGGTGGCGGTGATGACAATGATGTGGTGATGATGAGGATGGTGGTGGTTTGAAACCACACGCAAACCATGGTGGGTGGCTAGTGTGGTGACAGAAGGGTGGTAGCCACGGCTTGTTAGCCGTGGTGATGGTGGTGTTATGGTGATGCGTGGGATGGTGATGATGACTGTGGTGGCCGGCTGTGGCTGCCGGAGGGGGTGGAGGCGCGTGGTGGTGGGGATCGGATAGATCCGGGAAGGATCTATCTTTTCATAATTTGGGACTCGCCGGAAAAACTCGCCGGAAAAGTCCGCCGGAAAAGTTTTCCGGCGGCGGCGACGTGGTGGTGGCCGGATTCCGGTGGAGAGGGGGAGAGGAAGAAGATGAGTGTGTGAGTTTATTTTTTATGAATGAAAAAAATGATATAAATTATATATATATAATAAAAGTTTTAAATTTTTTGAATAGTTTTTAATAGTTGGGGGTTAACTTTGTAAATAATTTCACGACCTAACGTTTAACAATTGTTAAATTAAGATTCGGTACTCGTCTTTGAGGCACTCACGGAGGAATTAAAATACGAAACTTGCGCCATTGTTTTCCAAATAATTTTTCTGATAAAAATGAGTATTCGCTTGATAATATTTCATAAATATTTTATAACATTTAATAAAATATTTGTTATTCATTTTGTGAACCGGTTTCGCCTCGTCCGAAATAAAATGGATTTATGCTCGAGTATTCGCGCATCAAACAACACGCTTTTATTAAAATGATGACATAATTTCTTAAATACTTTTATTAAATAATTATTGATAATTAAAAACAAATTTAATTATTTTTGTGTGTCATCCGCTAATAGGATGTTCGTTAAATGTTTGTGTGCTGTTTTAGCCCGTTCGGCCGTTCCAGGTTCGGGCAAAACATAAAAAGTTTGTCAAGGAATCTCGTTTTACATCAAGTTGTTTTAGAGTCCGAATAATGAAAACGTGATTTAGCTACTCGTTTTTGATAAGTCAACTTAGGAAGAACCTATATCTTCTCGTTTTCAAGTCAAATAAATTTAAAATAAATTTGTACATGAGGTATGAAATAATAAAAATTAAAAAATAAATATGATCTTATTATATTTAAAATATAGTTCCGAAAATTTGTGTCGGTTACGCGGTAACTGTTTTTATGAGACAATAAAAGGTTAAAAGTCAAAAAGTCAAGTCGGACCTGAAAAGTCAAAGTTTAAAATAGTCATTTAAAATTTCAAAAATTGCCAGATGTTACAGTACCTACCCCTTAAAGAAATCTCGTCCCGAGATTTAATTTTTGTGTTAACCGATTGTGTGACCAAGAAAAGATTTAAGATTTAATAAGCCAGTTCTAAACAAAACGATGATAACTTTATTCAGCAAAATTTTGATGTTTCGACAATTCTCAATATACTAAAATTTTTGGCTAAGTTTGACCAGGATACTTTATTCCATTTAAACAAAGTATCTCAAAATATATCATTACAGATCCTATGACTGGTATAACCGCGGTATGAGAAAGGTCTCATTATAGTGAAAGCCTCAAGAAGAAAGTGTAGTCGCGTGAGTATGTTTGTAAAAGTTTCTAAATGCCCGAGGACGGAGTCTCGTTTCTATTATCTGTAATGTTCGATGATTCACATCAACGTGACTTATGGATGTAAGTACCCAACTTACTTGGCAGTACTTAATTAATATCATGACTTAAATTGGTGTACTATTTGTCTGCAATGAGTAATTCAACTGAATACTATATCGACATATGCTTATCTTGTTTAAGGTGGGTTTCATCACTTAGTTGATAAAGTTATACAATCGGGACCTGACTCCAGACCCAACAACAACAACCATATAAAAAACACGACAATAACTATGACAAATGCTAGATATGCAGAGGGTGAGGACCCTCCGAGAAACAATATCCCCAGAATAAAGTTCAATAATGAGAGGAGCTTGCGAGAGAGCTTATGCGATAGACGACGGATTTTGGTACTCAGTCGCTAGTTTAAGGACGAATCAACTCTATTAACTCAAGTGTGTAACAAGGTTGTTAGTTCCACGAACAGTTTCGTGATCGCGAGGAATTAACAAAGGCAAAAGTAAAAAACTTAAGACTGAGATAAAGGGTATTCCCAAGTAAGGCCTTAAGATTTTGCCGAGTGGTAGAACACGATTGTGTTTCTAGACCCTTTTAACGGATTCTGATGATTATCGATTTCAGGTTCATACTTGTGTCATATCGGATACCATTAAGCCCACTCATTTATAATTTCTTATTCACATAAAGAAGCGTCCAAATTCATGTAAGTAAGAAATAATAAACTTATGGTTCGGTGATTTATAATTTATTTATTTAACTGAAGAGGCGTCCCAATCATTTCAAATAAACAGATTATAAATCATCCTACTTAATAATTTCTGATATAACACGCGTACACACAAAGTTTTCAAGGTAGTGAATGACATAACGATGCCGATGCTCTAATGAGTATGGAACGAGTATTTAAAACTCATCTTCGGAGACGGAGAGTAAAACTATCAGGGAAATCACATAGTTTTTCAAGATCGTTAATGAGTACTCGGTTAGAGTAACTAAGGTAAAAGTATTTACGAACGAGTTAACATAGCAATTACCATATAAATCCTCCTATTACAAGTCCCGCACATACAAGACTTGTAATACTTAGATTTATACATAATCCCATGTAAACCGAGCTGTGACGGGCTTTGTTAACATAGCAATTATCATATCAATCCTCATATTACAAGTCCCGCCCATACAAGACTTGTAATACTTAGATTCATACATAATTCCATGTAAACAAAAATTATGACGGTCTCCGCGTAATACAATATAGTATAAAGCTATGAAGAAAAATAATATCCTTAGAGAAAAAAAAAAACCCCCGCAGTTGTTTAATCTCCATAATGTCTGAGAACGAATGGAGATCGATTGTGCAACTCACAATGTCTAAGAAGAAAGAGTTGAGACCATTTATACAACTCCACAATGTCCTAGGTATAATTGAGACCATTGTGCAACTCACAATGTCTTAAAAAATGCTCTGGTATTTATATAAATAACTCTATATAAAATAACGTGCGATATTACGCAAAAGATGTAAGCATAATAATATTACATATATGTATGTTTCACATAAGCACTCAAATGCAGCACGTAATGTAAGGCACATAAGCAAGTAACGTGGTATGCACTTTGAAGTATGTTTGATGTGATGCAATGTTTGGAAGACGGTTATGTCTAGGGTAAAAATATGCAACCTAGTTCTCTATAACCTTGGCTCTGATACCAATCTGTAACACCCCCAAAATGTGTCGTACGGAAAATATGTCCGGGGGATTACTCGTAATACAAACAGCACAAGATACAAGAGAACGACATCTAAAAGTGTCTTTGAAAAGTTATCTCGATGATTTTCTTGAATTATATAACATTTTCCTCAACTAATTTCATCACAATGAAAAGCTTAAAAACAATACAACGAGATTTGATCATTTGAATGTAGTAGACTCCAATGCACATCAAGTAGGCCAAGCATCTAATTCACCTGAAAAAAACATGCTTAAAAGTGTCAACATTAAAGTTGTTAGTTCATAGAGTTTAGGTAAGTATATATGTAATCGTTGGAATCCAACGATTATAAAGCATGTAATGATTATTTCAATCCTTATAATAATGCGCCAAAAATGTAAGAGTAAATGTAAACCGAAAGAGTTTAGTGTTTATTGCTTCGCGCCGCAATATATGAATAGTGTTCAGAAATTAAGAAAGTTAATAAGTATTATGGACACTGAGATCATGATTTTCCAAAATGTATGGGTATACTATAACAGATACAGGTACCACATAAATAATATCATGTTGCGCGTAAGAACATGAACACTCTGAAGCTCGACATATAAGTAATGCAATTTAATGCACAAAAATGGTGCCCGTGTAGATGTTCAAAACCCGTAACCAATCCAAAATTGTTTCAGACATGTAAGCATTCGTCGTTTCAAACCGTCGAAACTTAGTGAGCGCTACTCAACGCCGAACAGGGAGGTCAATCCCAAAATAGAATATATTTATACACTCGCCGCTTTCCTTAAACCGATCTCCGGTCCAAGAATTTAACAGTTCATGATAATGGGCAATGGTGGGTTATGTTACTTAGGCAAACACGTAAACAGGAGATGATAACCGAAAACACTTGTGTCCATTAGAAATTACTGGTGTATTTGTAAATAGCTTTGAGTACTTAAATCCATAAGTAGAAAAGAGTATGATATAAATCAAGTAGTCGAGTTCGTAATGAGTATGTAAACAAGTTGTATTTAGCATGTATTCTCCCCCGAGATTTGTAAAGTAAATGTAAAACAAGTGAAAGAGGGGCTATAAGCTCACATCGATGATGAAGAACGATTGACGGGAATGTACACATTGAGTACAAGACGAAACAGGAACTGAAACGGCTCGACCAAGAAGTTGCGGTTTATCTTAAACGGCTATGACCCACTACCTAGGGATGATGTACTTGGTTTTGTTCCGATGAATGATATGGTCAACGTGACAACGTTTAATAAAAGATTTAAGATTTAAGTTGGTAATAGTTTGGTGGTTGGTTAAATAATAAATCAAAAGCATATGTAATCATGACGATGAATCAGATAGCAAGTATTAATATTCCCGAATATATTTACATATGCAAATAATCATTATAGTAATTCGTAGATGAATTATATAATAAGACCAACAATCAACAAGAATAATTTGAAATATATAAGTACTTTGCAAATATTGTTTAGGAAACGTGAGTAAATGATAAACAAAATAATGTCGAACACGTAAAAAATCACCACTTAAATAATAAAGAAAGTTCTTAGCATAAAAGTAATCGTACTTTTAAAGTTACAAATCATGTACACATGTTTTTCTAAAGCTCTTTACAAGAAGTTAAGATGTAAATTCTAGTTGACGAATTATAAATAATAAAATAATATTTTATATCTAGGTATATTGTTTCCTTGACGGTGTGTTAAATAATTATCCCATTTGTAAAAGTATAGTTTCCGTTTGTTTATCCGGTTATTGAAATATTACAAATTAACAATCTTAAAAATATATAATTAGACGAAATGAAAATAACAATTTACACATTTATTTAACCTTTTAAACCACCATTTGATCCAGTTATATATATATAAAGTCTTAATAATTTTATTAATCGATTTATATAAACCACTCGCAACCTATGTTGTTAAACCCAATTCAAACACCCGCTACGTTGTTGACCGCAAACCAAACGCAACAGAAGCCCGAAGGCTGACCAAACAGCCCTATAGGGCTGTTCCCAGAAACAAACACCCTTTGGGCTTTTACCCACAGAACCAAACACAGCCATTAAATGGTGTTTTCTGTCAGCAACCAAAACCGCGTCATGGCTGTTTAAACAGCCAACCAAACACACCCACTGCTGCTGAAACCCCTAAACCAAAACGCTCCATTTGTGTGTAACCTAAATTCAAACGCACCCTGATTGTGTTAAAAAGAAACCAAACCACCCATTGTTATGCTGACAAACAGCCCAAACGCACTTCTGCTGGTGAATAAACAAACCAAAACACGGCCCGTCTCCTGTTTGTCACATCAAACGCACCCTTTCTTGTGATAAAAACCAAACGCTCCATTTGTGATTGTCATACCAAATGCACCCTTACTGGTGCGGACACGAAACCAAACGTACCCTAAATGATTTTTGTAAAACCAAACGCACCCTAACGGCTGCTAGGTAAACCAAACGCACCTTGATGGTGCTAAGAACAGCCCCAACGCACCCTTTAAGGGGGCTAACCCGAGGTCAAACGCACCCTATGAGGTGCTCAATACCGAACCAACACACCCTTGGTACTAGAAAACCAAACGCAGCCATGGTGTTGTTAATAAGCCCGTCGCACCTTTGTGGTTTAATAACCAAACCCGAACGCACCCCTTGTGGGTTCTTTAAAACCCAACGCACCCATTTGTGGTGCTTGCTACAAGGGTGGCTGCGAAATGGTGGCGGTGACGAGGGGGTGGCGGTGATGACAATGAAACTCGGTAGTTTCGACGTCATCATTGGTATGGATTGGTTATCCAAGTATCATGCTAGAATTATTTGTGACGAGAAAGTCATCCACATCCCAATCAACGGTGAAACTTTGATCATCCTAGGTGACCAAAGTAAAATCCGACTAAGTCTCATATCCTATATAAAAACCAAAAGATATATATCCCGAGGTTGTCAAGTTTTCGTAATCCAAGTAATGGAAAAGAAGTCAGACAAAAAAAGACTAGAAGATATCCCAGCAGTCAGAGAATTCCCAGAAGTTTTTCCTGGAGATCTACCTGGCCTTCCTCCCGTTCGCTAAGTAGAATTCCAAATCGATCTAATTCCAAGAGCGACACCTGTAGCCCGAGCACCTTATAGATTAGCTCCTTCATAAATACAGGAACTATCTAACTAAATTTAAGAGTTAGCAGACCGAGCTTTTATCCGACCAAGTACTTCACCCTGGGGAGCTCCTGTCTTATTTGTCTCATGAACCGTGTGTGTAAACCATACCTGGACAAATTTGTAATAGTGTTCATCGATGATATTCTTATCTACTCTCGTAACAAAGAAGAGCACGCAATTCATCTGAGAATAATCCTAGAATTACTCAAGAAAGAGAAGTTGTATGCTAAGTTCTCCAAGTGTAATTTTTGGATTCGTATCGTGCAATTTCTTGGACACTTAATTGATAGTCAAGGACTTCATGTTGACCCCGCCAAGATTGAAGCAGTTAAGAATTGGACATATCCTACTACACCCACAGAAATACGTCAATTCTTAGGACTTGCCGGTTATTATCGGAGATTTATCAAAGATTTCTCGAAGATTGCAAAGTCTTTGACTGAATTAACCCAGAAAAACAAGAAGTGTATTTGTGGAAAAAACCAAGAGACAGCTTTTCAACTACTAAAACAGAAGCTATGTGAAGCTATAATCTTAGCATTACCATAAGGAAATGATGATTTTGTTGTTTACTGTGATGCATCCCATCAAGGTCTGGGAGCGGTGTTAATGCAAAGAGAGAAGGTTATTGCATATTCATCCCGACAACTTAAGCCTAATGAAGAAAACTATACCACTCATGATTTCGAATTAGGAGCAGTAGTGTTCGCTCTTAAAATTTAGAGACACTATTTGTATGGCACCAAATGTACTGTGTTCATTGATCATAAAAGTCTTCAGCATATCCTTGATCAGAATGAGTTGAACATAAGACAATGCCGTTGGCTAGAATTGCTTGCAGATTACGATTGTGAAATTCGCTACCATCCTGGAAAGGCAAATGTCGTAGCAGATGCCTTAAGCCGGAAGGAACGAATCAAACCACTCTGAGTTAGATCATTAGTTATGACCATTCATCCAAATTTACCATTATAAGTTCTCAAAGCTCAAACTGAAGCTCTCAAAGAAGAAAACATCAAGGCTGAGAACTTACTAGGAATGGACAAATCATTTGACATACGTCCTGATGGAACCAGATGTATCAAGAATCGAAGTTGGTTACCACTATTTGGTAATCTGAGAGACTTGATCATGCATGACTCCCATAAATCAAAGTATTCCATTCACTCAGGTTTTGACAAGATGTATCAGGATCTAAAGAAACTCTATTGGTGGCCTAACATGAAGGCAATCATCGCTGAGTATGTTGGTAAGTGTTTAACATGCTCTAGAGTTAAAGCAGAATGTCAAAAGCCATCCGGCTTACTGGTACAACCAGAGATTCCTATGTGGAAGTAGGAAAGAATAACGATGGATTTCATCACAAAACTACCCAAAACATCAAACGGACATGACACAATCTGGGTCATTGTCGATCGCCTTACCAAATCCGCACATTTCATCCCTACCCAAGAGACAGATAGTATAGAAACCCTTACAAGATTGTACATCAAGTAAATAGTCTCCCGGCATGGAGTGCCAATATCTATCATCTCGGATCGTGATAATCATTTCACGTCCAGATTCTGGCAATCATTACAAAGTGCTTTAGGTACTCAATTAGACATGAGTACGGCATATCATCCTGAAACCGATAGACAAAGTGAAAGAACCATCCAAACACTTGAAGACATGCTTCGAGCCTGTGTTGAAGATTTTGGAAAAGGATGGGAAAAACACTTACCATTAGTATAATTTTCTTACAATAACAGTTACCATTTCGTTCTTGGATCTTGGATCTAAACGTTTTAATTGTTTTTTATTTGGTCGCGGTTTTATTATGGTTAGGGTTTCTGGTTTTAATAGCGATTTATTTATGTGCCAATTTGTAAGGTTTGTGTCGGTTGGGAATCTGTACTAATTAAATACATATTTAATCATTAGAAGCAATCATGGAGGTCGGTTAGGGATTTGTTCTCATTCGCTAAAACCCTAATTTTAGGGCTTCTTTTTGCCTTCATGGTAGTTTTTATGCAATCTTGTTTGGTTTATGGAAAAGGGTGGGGGAGAGGAGGACATAAATTCGATTTTGAATAATTTTACTTCTAAGATGTCGAATATAATAAAGAGTGAAACGGTGCGTCCAACTATGAATGACTCTTATTCTGAGGTTCCTAAATCGAAGGATGAGTGGGAAGATGTTAGGATTAACCCAATGAAATCTACTGAGGTCCCAGGTCTGAAATTGTCCTTTGTTAATGTTGTTGCTAATGAAAAGAAGGTACCTAAACTCAATTTTAGGTCCCTTTTTAATGAAGAACGTGTTAAAGACGCTGGTTTTGTTCTTCCTATGGAGAATGTGGAGATTGCGCATAATAGGTTTGCAAACTCTTTGGTGGGTT
>BQNB010184974.1:0-12260 GCA_026074375.1 Tanacetum coccineum
TATTCAGATAAGGAGAAGGAAAGAATAATTTCCTTATTGGATAAGGATTAGGTTTAGATTTGTGTCTATATAAACACATAATCTGCACCTCATTCTTGATGCAATTAATCTCTAAAAATCTACATACGACACAACAGACATAAGATCTCCCAAAATCAGTTTGGGTTTTCTTCTTTTCTTTTCCAGCCAGTTTCGAAGAAGGAAAAACCCTCACAAGGGTTATTTGTTTTTCGGTCCTTGTTCTACACCGAACTCGATCAAACCTTCAAGGCTTTGATCGATATTACTTGTTAAGTTTTACACGTGGTGTTGGTGGTTCTCTTGGTTCGAAGTCATATACTCCAACTAGGGTTTCGGGTTGTGATTTTCGGTTCATTGGATTTTGGTGTATTAGGGTTTTCCTATAAACCCTAATTCGGTGGTTTGGATTTCGGTTACAAGTCAAAGGCGATTGTGTTAGTCGCTTTACTCGTTTTCTTGATCATTGGCTAAGAGGTACGTGTTTCTATTTACTTCTTATTATGTGTTAACCTATATGCTATTACTAGATCCATCCGCTGCGTACTCGTAAGCTAATGGTTACCTAGATTGTAAAATCCCAACAATATTTAGCCATGGCACGCCTTATTAATAATCTAACTTTTTAATAAGTTTCTATATGAAGATCTTTGAAATGTTGGTGCGAAAATTGATATGGCTGGAATGAAAGACCTTTATGAGTTGGTTATCTGATATGTTTGGAATCCCACTTAGAAGGATAAATAAGTTTTGGGCTTAGCCAACTCACTGTAGTGACCTTAGCCCTTTGTAAGATTGGGGTAAACTAAGAAAATGATTGGGCTGATATCAGTTTAAAACAATAAACTAAAATCTGGATCATTTTTGTATCAGCAAACAGTTTTACTTTTACATAGGGGTGTTGATCTATTTGGTTATCGGGTTATTCGGTTCGGTTAGTTCGGTTAAAAAAAATTTGTCAACTCGAAAACCAAATCGAACCGAACTAGAATTCAACCAAACCGAACCGAATAAACGGAAGAAACCGAGAACCGAAAACAGAATTTGAATTTGGTTTGGTTTTTGTGTTGACCCGAATTACACTATTTATTTTATAAAAAAAAAAATACATACATATTTAGTAAAAAAGATTATTTCAAAAATAGAAAAATGTTTTTTTATATTAAGATAAAAATTTATTGATCTTTTTATATATAAAATATATATATTTATATAAATTCGGTTTTCGGTTCGGTTCTCGGTTCAGACTGCCAAACCCATATCCAATCCGAGAACCGAATTTGTAGTTCGGTTCGGTTTTAACCAATTCGGTTCGGTTATTAGTTCGATTCGGTTTCAGTTTTCGATTTATTCGGAATTTTCGGTTTTTCTGCTCACCCCTAGTTTGACAGAGGGAAAAGAAATAAGAAACATAGAAATGGATTTCATTCTGATAGAAAGAAAGAAATAAAATGAAGAATTTGATTGAGAAACAGTAGTGAATCTTTGTTACCCTCATTTCTATCATTTTTTAGAGAATTTAAATAAATGACTTTTTTTTTTGAGTAATCATGGTTGCCAACTTTTTTCCGATTAATTCACGTTTGAGTTCACTGTCACCCAAATTTTAGTGGTATTAGTCTCAAGACATTTTCAAGAGTTTAATTTTTATATTTTTCATCGTAATCGGTTCATATTAAAATTTTATTAAAAAATGTACTTTGTTAAGAAATTTTATGCAAACAAATTACGTGTGCAACATCAGGTGCTCAAAACATTTTGAAAAAAAATAATGGTGAAATTAACGTAGTGTAATCACTCTTTATTTGTATGTTTTTCATAGGAAGAAGAATATTTTCGTAATTATTTTTATTTCAATTATCTTGGAAACAGTGAATTCAATAAATTTCTCATTTATTTCCATTTTTCTGAATTATTTTTCTTTATTTTATTGTCTCTTAATTAGCCTCTTGATTGGCAGAAAGGGGCATTTGTGAGTCTCTCAATTAAAAGAGAATAAATGTTTTGAACGCACATTATTTTAATTGAGAGGGAATCAGAAAATACGGTAACATCTAGTTGGATGATGAGGATTTCTACTAAACTGTAACTTATATGATTGGAGAACGACTAGATATCATTACAGTTTTGGATGAGAATTTTTCATTTTGTGTAACAGCGGATAAGGTTTTCATTAATCAACGCTACTCGCGCACGATCAAGTTTTTATTTCGTATTCACCCCCAAGCTATCTTCGCGCATATCAAGTTTTTTATTCATATTCACTACCACGGACCGAGAGTTATTCCGTGAATCGTTTTCTGAACTCCTAGCCGCCAACTACTAACGTGCTTTTGTAGAAGAAAAAAAAATCCGATTAAAACAAAGGAAATTTACCAAATCGTCAATACAAAGATGTACAAACACATAATCAAAAGTTATCTAATAACGTGATTGAGGCCTATGATTAGCAGTGTTCTAAAACAGAATTTCGCCCGAATTGATGCGACTGTTTTAGGGATTCAACAATCAATTCAAGATAAAGCTTGAATCTATAGAATCTAATTTACTTTATGATGGATTTGGAGAGTATTTTGTTTATTTTATTAGAAAAACGTTGGAACGATGTCCCTATTTCTAAATATGGTGTAACTCGTGCCTCTATCAAATGGTCACATTGGTTCACAAAAGATGCAATTAAGTGACGCTTTAGCGTCGAATTAGCGACAATATGAAAAAACTGTCGCTAATGATAAATTATTCAAACAGATCGCGATGCTTCAACTCACCACGTGACACCGCTTTTTAACGTTAGTCTAATCGTACACGCTAAAAAGACATTTTCAGTGCATCTTTACAATTGTACCGTTCATTAGCAACGGTTTTGTGACAGAAAAACTGTCGCTAATTTCAAATTTTACTTTATATGTTCCAACAATACCCCGCATTTTTTATTCAAACACCAATAATACCCCACATTTAAATAGAAAATAGATCAATACAAAGTTACTTATTATCATTCTATATCCATACAAATGTATTATGACATGGCATCAGATTAGGCGGCTTTATGGGACTTGAAATCAAATCATAGTGAGTAATGATCGGATCTACTTTGTGGATATAGAACATAAGTCTGAAACTAGCCACCTGTTGTATAGGTAAAATCGAGACAATGAGTATCACACAAAATATCATATTTAGCAATTAAGAGCTTCTTGTCGTTGTGTTTACCAATTTCGGAGTCGTGAACAACTCCTATTCGTGAGAATTTTACAGAGACTACTTTAGGCCACTCCTTGTTCCAAAGATGCGACCACGACGTCAATCTTGAGTATAAAGGATATGGCCCAAATAAAGAATAGTCCAGTAGTATTCCACTGTAAAAGCAATTAGCATATTATTAGAATTTAAATTTCATCCCTTAAATCATCAACGGAAATAACAACACAAAAATTCATCGTAGGAAAGGGTCACTAACCTGTGTGTTAGTACTTTTTTAGTTTTTACCAACTATTTTACCCTATATTAACCTAGAACCATGGATCTCCAATTTTTGCAAGGTTAGGTTTTCCGCCGAGAGTCCACTCATTGTGTTGGCTTTAAGCCCATACCCCTCGATGTAAATATGACTTTTATCTCTACAAAGGCCATTTATCAAGATCAGCAATATTTTCCTTGACTTTACGTAGTCGATGGAAATGATTCCATTTCTTAACAAGTCCTTTATCGTATTGTGGTGACGTCTTATATGTCTTGACTTGCCGTTATAGGATCTGATTCTTTGTCGTGATAAGCAGCAACCACATACTAGCTACAATGTACACACAGCCAGTCACAAGGGTTATATAGTGGCCATAATGGGAATACCCTCTAGAAATCTCTAGCCCATTCAGCTTCTTCAAACACTTTTGTCTAAAGCTACAATTCGCTTCCATAGTTGATCTGTTAATTCACACAGTTTGTTTAATGATTTTCCATGATACAGCAACCCCAATCCAATGTATATACATAGCCACCTTGTGACTTGCCTTTTTCTTATCGAGGAAATTCCAATTGCATCACAATATCCTCCTTCTAACACTCGGAGGATATTTTAGTGTAATGTAACCCCAATAAGCCATTGTATGCTTAAAGAAATATGAAGCACTCTAAACTAGTGCATCCCAATGATCTCTACCAGGGTTGTGTGAGTATCGACTGAGTCGACTTACACTATATGCCAAATCTGGTCGTGTACAATTCATTATATACATCAAGCTTCCTAGAACTTGTGTATAATGTAACTGAGATACACTTTGTCCTTTGTTCTTCTTTAGTTGAACCTTAGGATCAAAGGGAGTTACAACTGGTCTATCATCAATAATTGCCAACAAATTTCTAAGGGTCTTCTCCAATGTAAAGAAGATTGATGTAAGGCGAAGTATCCATTAGACATCTTTTGAAATTCTAAATACCAAAATGCATCTACAAACTTTCCTTCCCATGTCTTTCATATCAAATGAAGAATGAAGCTTTTTCTTGGTTTGGTTAATGACATCCATATTTGTTCCCATAATCAGCATATCATCCACGTATAAACAAATAATGACAAATGCATTTTTGTATTGTTTAACATAAACACATTTATTTGAAAGCCGTTTGATAAGAGAGTGTTATCAAACTTTTCATGCCATTGCTTTGGAGCTTGTTTAAGGCCGTACAAGAATTTAGAATTAACCAGAGTACAAACCTTAATCTCTCTTGACCTTTTGACAACACAACCCACAGGTGTGTTTTCCATCATCAAATTTCTTCATCTAATTCACCATTTAAAAACGCAGTCTTTACATCCATTTGATGTATAATCAGGTTGTCGATTGCTGCTATAGCAATCAGTGTTCTTATAGAGGTTATCCTTGTAACCGGTGAATAAGTATCAAAGAAATCTTGACCTTCTTTTTTGTGATATACCTTGCGGACTACTAAACGAGCCATTATACTTCTCTATGGTTGACCATCAGGTCTTAGTTCTTTTGAAGATCGCACTTATTGCCTATTGGTTTACAGTCTAAAGGTAGTAATCAACCGTTCTTTCCATGTCATTGTTATGCACAATAGAGTCTATTTTCACTCTGAATACTCTTTTTCCAATAAGGGGTGCTTCTGATGATCCATAGGCAGCCTTAATATGTTTTGTGATCTCTTCAATAACCAATCATACGTCATATAATCAGGTCCAAAGTCTTTAGTGACTTTTGCACGCTTACTTCTTCTTGGTTCAACATTCTCTTGAGGAATCTCATAATTGTTGTCTGTTTCATCTTAAGACAACTGATCATTCATTACTCTTTTCCTTGGATTTGAGATTTGTTTCTCTTTATCCTTATAAGGAAATATATTCTCAAAGAAATATGCTTCAGCGGATTCTATAATATTGGTGTTGCGTTTGTCTTATGTCCTCCTATGTCATGGATTTGTAAACCTAGGTAACCAATAAGCAACACTATTCTTTTGCTAGAATCCAAGATAAACACAATCAACCTGTTTGTTTGCGTCCAAGAGTTTGGTTCTTCTTTAGTGAAATGGAATTTGAACATTTTGCTCAAACAACTTCACACTTTCATCTTACATAAAGAGGGTTCTTTCTCTCTTTCCATAATATGATATGGAGATTTGTACGCACTTTTATGAGGGAAATTTATTTAATATTGTTGTTGCAAGTAAGACATTATGCTTCACCCCAAATACATGCATAGGAGCCCTGAAGTAATTAACATTGCGAATAGAACATATTCATTGTCAATGTTCCTAAATTCCTTACTTCAGACACTCCTATTTTGTTGTGGAGTATATGGGGCTGTTGTTTGATGTACGAACCAGAAGTAGAACAAAATTTAGAGAAGTCATTGGATTCATATTCTCCTCCTTTATCAGCTACCGTAGAAAGTTTAAATCTTTTTGTCTAATTGTTGATTTTCAAGCTTCAGCTTTTAAATGTTCTTAAACATATTCAAATGTTAGCTTCATCTTTGGTATTTATTAAATACACAAAACAAAATTACTGCAATCATCAATCTGAAAGTTAATATCATAATTTCTTATCCTGCCATCTTGATGGAGTTGCTTTGAAATCACATAAATCAGTATGTATTAGACCAAGTATTTCATTTGATTTTTCTACAGATTTATGTGAATGACTTGTGTATTTAGATTCAACACAAATTTCACACTTGGATATTTTATTTCCTTGCGAGAACCATTTAGGTCAACATGCCCAAGTCTTTATCATTCTTTGTCAAGGAACGAAAGTTAACCTGACGCTAATCTAGAATGCATAAAGTAAAGACGGATCAATCATGCACACAGAAGCGGTGCTAGTGCCCGCATTATTATTATTAAAATAACATTGTCATCCAGTTACAATTCAACACATTAGTTTGAAGAGATCCTCAGTCGAGGTAAACCCTTTCCAACATAACACACCAACCCTTAGTGATTACTAATTTATCTGATTCAATTACAAGTTTAAATCCCTTATATGTCTAAGAAATAAGACCCAGAAATGCAGATTCTTGGTGCTGTTTGGCACATGCAATACGTTTGAGAGTACAAGATCCTTTCCAGTAGTCATTTTAATATGACACTTTCCATTTTCTTTTCTTTCTCTCCTTGAAGAAGCGTTCCATTCCCATGAACATTAGTTCCAGTCCCATTCACACCTTTATGGTAATAGATACAACACTTCTAGAATTGCATATGTGCTTTGAGCCAACCTGTATTCATACCAACACCAATCGACAACACTAGTGTTAGAAGGATTCAATTACTCCAGCAAAATTACTCCTTGGAGACTTTACCTTGGTTTTCTTGGTTGGAGTTTCCGTACCAAAATTTCCGGCCTCCAGCTCATTCTTATGGGCGACAATCCTTAGCTTTATCCCTAAGTTTCCACAGACCCAACAATAAGTGGAAACTTTCCTTGAATTCGTTTTATTCATTTTGTTGGGTGTATTCTTTTTTTCCATCCTTAGAATATTTCTGTCCAGAACCACCGCCATTTTTGCCTTTGTTTTTGTGGTTGGACTTTGATTTGGAAGAGCTTTCTCCAACCAGGTTTGCATTTGGTTCTATTGAATTTGCATCAGCCTTTTCAATCATCCTGTTATCTTCCTCAACACGAATTTTAAGAACAAACTCAAGTTGCTCAAACCATCAATAATCATCAGTCAAGTAAGTGTATTTAAGAATAATAAACTTAGAAAGTTTTTATCAAGATTGCGAAGGCAATTTTTACACAGATCAATAGAACCTGATCAAGAAAAGATAGAGTTTATACCCATAAATACTTACTACTATCCATTCATGGACAATATTTGGAAGTCTCTTCCTTGCTTCACAACAGGCTTTGCATCATTCATCTTAAAATTTAGGAATTTTCCAACAACAAATTTCTTAGAACATGCAACTTGAGTCCTGTATTTCTTTTCCAATGATTCCCAAATCTCTCTTGCAGTTGCAAAGGTTGAATAGATATCATACAGGGAATCATACCAAAGCATCAAAATATAATTGCTGCACATTATATTCATTATGATTCCCTTTGTGATGTGCCCTGTTCATATCGTAGCCATTTTGTGCCTCTGTAAGGAAATATTTTGTCCATTCCACCAGATATGGGATCTACTGGTTCAGAGATTCGTAAAGGACATAACGAACACATGCAATGATGTCAAGTAAAATAACATCTTTTGTTGCCAACGATGAAAATCAGACCCTTTGAATTTTTCAGGTTTTTCAACATGAGATTTCAATATGGTTTGATCCATCTTGAAAATTTTGTTTTAGACTGTTAGGAAATTTACAAATGTAATACGAAGTGTATAACATAGTAATTAAAAGATTACAATAACGTGATTTAGGCCTGCAATTAGCAGTGTCCTAAACCAGAATTTCGCCCGAATTGGATCATGTTTTGGATACAACAATCAATTCAAGATAAACTTGAATCTATCGAATCTAATTTGCTTTATGATGTATAGAGTATTTTGTTTTTTTTATTAGAAAAATGTTGGAATGATGTCCCTATTTATAGGGTAACTCGTGCCTCTTCAAATGGTCACATTGGTTCACAAAAGGATGCAATTAGTGACGCTTTAGCGTCGACTTAGCGACAGAAAAAACTGTCGCTAACTGATATTATCAGAACAGTCGCGATGCTTAACACAGTGACACCCTTTTAAGGTTAGTAATCGTCAGAAAAAACGATTCAGTGCATCTTTACAATTGTACCGTTCATTAGCAACGGTTTTGTGACAGAAAAACTGTCACTAATTTCAAATTTTACTTTATATGTTTCAACAGATTTTTTATATCCTTCCAACTTTGCAAGTAGTTGAAGCTATAGTGTATCTTCAAATCGTTTAATAAGACCATGTCTAATTATCAATACCGAAATCTTAAAAATAATATTGCTTATTAGTTACGTTTACCGTTAAATTTCAGTTGCCCATTTTGTAAGTCAGTTAAGTCCAAAATAATATTACGTTTAAATGATGAAAACATAAATTAACAATTGATAAATTACAATGGACACTATTTTTTAGCATTCTAACATTTGCAATTTCTTACTTCATATATAAATATATAGTTTGTATTTATATCACTCGTTTTTATTTGTGATAAAAATAAAATTAAAAATGTATAAAAGAATCATGATCGAATAATGTATAGGAAAATGAAAGAAAATTTCACATATAGACAATTTTTGGTCATAGATCACAGTATTTTTTATGAGATGCCTTTGTCATTCTTTCTCTTCTCCCTTACCATCTTCTTCTTCATCCATAAAGGCATAACCCTTACTTCTCCACGGTTTATCATTTCAATCTTCACAAAACATGATATTTTTTTCTCGATCATTTGATGCACCCAGGATGATGATGCCCTGTGTCGTCACC
Source organism: Tanacetum coccineum (assembly GCA_026074375.1). NCBI lineage: Eukaryota > Viridiplantae > Streptophyta > Magnoliopsida > Asterales > Asteraceae > Tanacetum > Tanacetum coccineum. The sequence continues at coordinate 8,937 of BQNB010184974.1, forward strand.
CGTCTAGCCTTGGGTTGCAAAGCATAGAGATCTCATATCTACAAAAAAGATACCTCAAAATACCAAAAGTAATGTTAGTATACCGACTTGATCTCAAAAGATCCGGCGGGATCTTATTAGATCTACAAACACACACTCGACACCACAACAAATTTCAGGCACACCACATCCAAACATACAAGAAACATTAAAAGATCTACCATAAGTCCATACTCCAAGCCATAAAAAGTCCCAACCGTTACATATCTATACATACTCGAAAACACCACCAAATCTCAGTCGCACCAACAACATGACCAACACACACACCTTTATTCGCCATCGTCACACACTCATCACCATTGTCACACACCATAAATGGCAGCGTCGAAGGGCCGATGGCAGCGAATAAAACATCCGTATGTGTGTGGCTGGAAGTGATGATAGAGAGATGGAAGTTAAGTTTAAGGAACCATTTAATGTGTGTCTGGAAGAGAACATCGTCACACATTCTTGTTTTTGTATGTTAAGTTTCAGCATTTGTATGATGATTTTATAAGTGATGAGTTTGGGGTAAGTTTCTGATTTTGGTCGTGGGTAGGGTTGTAAATGAACTGAACGTTCAGTGAACATTTCATGAACCGTTCGGTAAAAAGTCCATTTATGTTCGTTTATTTATTAAATGAATGAACATGAACAAACTTTTACATTCATTTAGTTAAATGAACGAACATGAACAAAAATTTTGTTCCTTCATTTATGTTCATGAATGTCCGATTATGCGTTTATTAACGTACATTTATTTTTTTCTATACATATATAGTATTGTTTTATCATATACTATTAAAATTACTTTACTTATACAAAACAACACTTATAAAACACAATATTGCGTATATTTGTATAGCTTTTATGTTCATTAGTCTACGTTCATATATGTTCGTTCGTTTATGTTCGTTTATTGCTTAATGAACGAACATAAACGAACATGAACAACCTTATTTTCTTAATAAATGAACATGAACAAGAAAATTCGTTCGTTTAAGCGTCCGTGATCGTTTATTTATCCGGTTAAAATTAAATGAACGAACATAAACAAGGCTTCGTCCGTTCGTTTACAGCCCTAGTCGTGGGTATTCATGAGTTATAAATGGGCTGTTACAAGAGATTTATCGGGCTGTTATAAGTTTGCATATGATTTAAAAATGATGTATCAATACTGAAGGTTGTTATAAATAAGAGACTTTAAGGCACTTAATTTTTTTTAAATGTAACTTTTATTAGTAGTAAAGATGGTTGAATACTTGAATGGATGTTACAAAATATTTGAATGGGTTGGAAAGACGCTTAAATTTTTAGACCTTTAATCATATGTATGTATTAATTTCATAGCAAAGACAAATACTTCCATTATAAGAAATGTTTTTTACGTAACAATTTTAAGACTTTTAAAATTAGAATGAGCTAAATGCTTTATAAAGTAGTAGAGATTTTGGGAAAAGATGTACATGAAAATATAAAGGTACTTTTTTTAATTTTGTTTCGGTTATAATTTGACATTGCGAGCCGACTAACTTTGGATAACTCGGAATCAACGTAAGCGAACCTTTAGGTCAAAGGGGATTCATTTTCTTTTCGTTGATTTCGAACCCTTGACTTCCACTTTAACGCAATGGGTGGGAGGTGAGGCTTATACTAAGTTAAAAGTTGAAGTTTATATTTTTATAAAATTGTTTGGTGAATTAGTCGAAACAAATGTTTTAAAACCCATTTTTTTATCCGGTTTAGTAAGCGGTTCACCGGTTCAACCGCCATGTCAAACGTTCTACACATGTGTATATTTTTTTCATACATTTGATATGAAGTATTATATGATCTCATAATTTATCTTACGTTCAATTGAACCGATAAAAGATATTGAGTCTTTACTCATTAGCTTTAGTTTTTTAGTTCTATATTTATAGAATTAAAGCAAAGATTTGCAAAAACAATTTAACTCATTATTACAAGTTGTAATAGACTATAATAAACAAAATATTAGTTGGTGTTTTAAGTTATTTTTGACTCTATTAACTAACACTAGTTACACTTTAATTTATCAATTAAACTTAGAAATGTTTATGGGAAAAAAAGTTTTTGTTATATATATTTTTTAAAAAGTCAGGACCCGCCCAGGTTTATTAAACCGCGTCAATCCGGATAAACGAAAAACCGGAGGTTCAATCCGATTCACAAACAAGCAACCCGGTCACATCCGGCCCGGTTTCCGAACCGGTTCACGGGTCAACCGGTTCAACCGGCCGGGTTTTAAAACATTGGTTGAAACTAAAGCTTATTAATGTAAAATGCATAAAAATAAATTAAATTAAATTCACATAAAATCCATTATATTCTGCAGGGTATTTAAGTAGTTAAGTTCTTTTATGTTTAGGCTTATAAAAAGTTATACTACCTCCGTTTTATAATTATAAGACATGCTTTCTTTTTGGATTGTGTTAAATTAATTGTCCATTTTCAAAAATAAATAGAAAAGTTGAATTAAGTTTATCATATCACCTTTATTTTAGGTGATAATTACAAACTTTAAAGAAGTTAAAAAATTAATTAGTTAAAAGTAAAACTGTCATTGTGCAAAAAGTAAAAGAAAAACCGTAATGATGATGTTTTTTTAAACTTTATGTTTTTTGTCGGTAGTCAATAATTATGAGACGGAAAAAATAGCTTATAAAAGCTTTGATAAACTTATATGACAAACAAAACTTGTTTTAGCTTATTATAAAAATTCATACTCTTGTAAACTCACGGAAGCCCGTTGCCAAATATATCCTAAGTTTGTAAAGATTATGATATATCTAATAAATAAGATTTTAGTTTATATAATAATGCTAGCTTTTTTTTTTAACTTTTTATAGTTTCTTTAAAAGGTTTAATTTAGCAAATTTTTTTGCCATTTTTTATGTCAATTGATCATTCTTGAAGGATCTAACTTCAGACGGTAAATTATAAGTTGAGATTGAATTAATCTATTTTTCCAAAGCTTTTTGACTGGTCAACTAAACATTTGCGATGAATAAGCGATATGACAGAGCAATTCTATCCAAGTATTGTATAAGGATGAGCATTTTGACTCGAATTAGTGACGGTTAACCATGAGTTGAGATTGACCAAATGCGTTTTATTAGTATGTTTGTATAAATCGGTAAAGAAAACTTAAACTGGCACATTTTTTTTGGACCCTCTCACTAGGACACTACAAGAAAAAAAGGCTTTAATGACGAATGGAAAACCGTCATTAATAGTGGAAAATTCGTCACTAAACCAGCTTAATGACGAAAATCGATGTCG
>BQNB010184976.1:0-12260 GCA_026074375.1 Tanacetum coccineum
TCATTTCTTCTTTTTGCTAAAGACTCCTTTTAGTGCCTTTCTGAACGACTTGAAGCCTCCTCTAAGTTCATCATGCATCTTTTGCGTTTGATTGAGCAAAGCAGTTTGTCACTCGAAGAAAAGATCATCATCTTGTTCAAAAGAAGTGGGAATGTCGTATTTTTTGTAACCGAGTTGTGAGAGGGAGTTAAGATAGGTGGTAGGAGATTGAGTGCTAGCCCGAGAAATCCCCTCATTGTTATCATCGTCTTCTTGATGAGATGATGATCCATAGTGATGAGTGGATGAAGAAGAGACGAAATGACGGGCATTGTGAATGCCACGATCGCTTCGAGGTTTGCGAGTTTGCCTAAGAGCTAGAGGACGCATGACTTGATCAACAACATTATAAATTCCATTATCAAGTATGAGGGTAGTGTTCCATGACATATCGAAAAAGACGTGTCAAGAACATGCCATAAGGAAAATGAGCTTTTGGGGGTAGCCCTAGCACTTTCAAATCTTTTGACAAAGAAATAGGCAAGATTATATTGTTGCTCGGCTAGAATGTATTATAATATATGAGCGAGGCAAGCTGGGAGATGGTCACAGTGGCCTCCTAGTCCAAACACATTCTCAAGAATGAGTTATTCCCATCGCTTTAAGTCTTGTCTAAGTTCTTTGGTTAGAACTTGATTTGGAGAAAGAGTAACGGTTTTACTTTTGATGGTACGGTTAGACTCAACACGTTGAAATTGAAGAAATTGATGAATTTCTTCAGGAGTAGGAAGGTCGGTATGATATGGTCCCTCGGTATCTTGGAAGAATGCAAGATATGAGAGATCCCATTCAATTCTGAAGACGGCTTGACCATTGTATGGAATTTTGAGAATTTGACCAAACTGTGCGAGTGAGAGAGTGATGAATTCATTTTGAATCATGAAGGAAATTATGATGAAACCGGAGTCATCTCTTTGAAGAGTGACTTGACTATAAAAATCTAGGATAAAATGAGGAATAATTGGCTCATTGATTTCGTAGAGACAATTAAGACATATGTTGGAAAAGCAACGATCGATGTGATTAGATGTGTAGTAAAGTTGATCAACAACTCCACCCTCATGAATGCACCAATCTTTGATAGGTTTGTAGAAGTTTGCGATAGTGGAAGAAATACCGGGTGTTTGGGATACTTTGGGAATGTAAGAACGAGTAAGAGAAGTATCACCAACTATTGCTCGGGGCATGTTTGTCACCTAAACAAGATAACAACAAAATAAAATTATTACTATAATAGAGATAAAAAAGGAAATGATGTTTTAAAAACAACATATGTGGAACAAAAATTACTTCGACTCTAAAAATAAAAACCTAAGAAGTAATCCAAACGTTCCTTAATTTATTTTTGACTCAATATAGAGTGTCGAAAATATATATAAATTATATATTTCGACACCTAGTATAGTCTTTTCAAGTGTTTCGATGCTAAATAGGTAGAGTAAAGATTATTTCGATCTTAGATTAAAATTCTAGGAAATAATCCAAACACTCCTCTATTAACATATGACTTTGACTAGGATCGTCAAAAAATATACATTACGTAGTATATTTTTCCGACTGAGTTGAGTTCATTACGTGTGACTTAACAAAAGTGGAATGATGTTCATTTTGACTTAAAATGACAATTTAAAATGTTAAACCAAACTCCCCTTTATTTTACAATTTTTATTAAATGTATCAATATATATATATTAATTATATATCTTGATGACATATACAAGTTAGTTATGTGTTTATACATGAAAAAAATGGTGATGGTCATTTCGACTCTAGACAATGATCCTAAGAAATGAACCAAACACCCCTTTATTTTTATAAAATTTCACCTATTGATTCGAAAAATATATATTGAGTTGTGTATGCTTTAAAAATCAATACATGATTGTTTTTAGCATGTTTTTTGGCATGTGAAAGTACAAACAGACGGTACCGGAGATGTTGACTTTTTTGAGGAAAATAATAGCGAATTTAAGAAAAATTTACTGATAATGGAGTATAGTGCTGATATATAGGGGAAGGGTATAGTATCGAGTAGGAAGGGAGCGTCGGTATACTAGAAGAGAGAAATAGGGGAGTATAGAACGGTAGTGAAGGGAGGCGTAGTAGTTAGGAATATAGAACGTGATATATAATATATATTCAACCCATTCAAAAATTTAGTGATTCAATCCTATTGAGATCTTTGAATTCCTATTACTACGGGAATCATTATAGTTATGGATTTCCTAGACTTAATAATAAGAATATAAAGGACATAAAAAAATTGAAAAATACTCAATTTTGATTAAGAGCAAAATTGGATGAAATCGAAAAAGAAAAGTATGGTGAATCTTACAATAGATGATGTTAATCACGTTGAAGGTGTTTGTACCTTGTAAATTGATGATTAACAAACGTAGTACTTGTGGAGTTTGTAATTTTGGATGTTTTGGGTGTGCTTTTCGTCCATAGGTGGGTGTAGGGAGAAGGAACTAATACAATGAGTAAGTGTTATGTGGGACAATCAATTTTAGAAGAAGGAAGGGTGTTTGGTGATTTAAATAGGCCGGTCCCCTTAAAGATAAAGGGACCGCCCCCTTTTAACACAGTCGGTCCCCTTAAAGATAGGGGGCCGCCGATCTGACAACCATTTTTTTTCTTTTTGTTTTTCGATTTTGACTAGTTTTGTCTATGTACAATTATCAAAATACGTCGGGAGCTACTAGTAATACTATTTTAGATAATCTAGTTGTCGAAAGAAAGACGGGAGAAAAATACTTGACACATTTAATTAACTTTTCGTTAAAAAATGTAAAACCCAATAGCGGGACCCCAAAAACCTAATAAGAACTCCAAGTAAACTTAAATAATTTCTGATGAAATAATTAAGTTGTCAAGATTTTTAGTTCGAGAGGAGGTTTAGAGATGATTGATGAAATTTAGTTGACATTTTAATTAACCTTTCATTAATTAAAAATACTTTGATTACTTCGGATGAATTAATCAAGTTGTCAAGCCGAGAGAAGATTTAACGAGGATTTAGTGAAGTTTTCAATAAACTTCTTGTTGATTGAATCGATTAATTACTTCGGATGAAATAATTAATTGTCACGATTTAGAGCGTTTGCGAGGTGAGAGAGATGATTAATGCGTGACGATAAATAAGCTCGATAAGACTATTTCGATAGACGTAGTTCATAGTAGACATGTAGTCGAGGCAAACGTCGTAGACAAAGGGAGTTTGTTTCATCCATAGTGTTTTGATGTCATGCCTTTCCGGCGTAAGATGTAAAACTAATCATGCTTCTATGTTAATTATTACCCACTAACTCACTTTTCTTCATCTACGAGAGTTTTCTACAAGTAGACATAGAAGATTTCCATTTTATAGTGGTGAGTAGAGAATCCTAATTCAACTACGTGAGAGAAGAGTTCATAATGAACAATTTCTCTTAATTCTAGAAAACCAACAAATGGCATTTCTAGAGACTACACTATTTACTCAAGCCTAACTTTACTCTATTCACTATAACCTTTTAGTTTAGCAAATATTATTTGCAGCATAATATCACATAGTCGTTTAACACTTTGCACATAATCTATATTCTAAGTAATTGAGAAAGAAAGCATACCTTTGCCTACAATGTGTTTTCTTCAACATCTTCAAGTGAGCAAGCTTTGAAAGAGAAATCTTTTGGTAATCCCGTTATAAAGTTTTAAGAATGTGTACACTCGTCAGATTCCAAATAATGTTCATGAACAAATTAACTTAAATGTTGTAATGACTCAACCACTTGGTCCCCAATGTCTCATGGGTCCAAAATTGTTAGTCCCGAACATATTTTGTGTAACATTTCCCATTTTCAGGTCATTTTACGACTTCAATTATTCCAGTATTTATTTTTAGGCTTTTACGCATTTGTTTTTTTCTTTTATTTAAATCGCGTAAACTAAAAATCAACATTCAACGTAAACGGGCATCAAACAAATAAAAGTTTACGTCAATTAAGTATTATATACTTATTACGAAGATAAATTATAACTTATCATATTTTACCGTTGTATTTTACGTAAAACTTTTACGTAGACGCATTCATGCATGCATACGAGTAAACTTGTACAACCTTAATCAAACAAATGGGTACATGCATGTATAAGATATTTACACATAAATTCATTGGTCTCTTGTCTTGTTTTTTTTCTTTAATTGCCGCCTAAACAACACCAAAAGAAGGAAATGCAAATTTTATCTTTTCATCTACAACACGTTTTGGTTTAACTCATTCCTAGGATATCATGTGATATGCTTGCACTCTCAAAACTTTACCTAACCCTCTCCTTTCCTTCAAAATACATGACACACACTAGTACCAAGACACACAGTTCCTAAATTAGATTACTAATTACTATTAAGAAGGAAATGAGATGTGAGTCATTCCCTAAATGTTTCATAAAAGGGAACCTACCTAACTAATAATTCACCACTTCAATTTGCAAAACAAATCCACTCTCTTTTCACTCTTGTATGCTCGACATCAAACATCAACAAAAAAGGGGTTCAAGCTTTGTTAGTTCATTTTGCAAGGATAATCAAGAAGGTTCAAAAGGGTTTAGGATTAGTTATCAAACAGTGAGTTTGAATAGGCTTAGACTTGTGTTCATCACCACCCTTCATTTACTCAAGGTTATCATAAAACTCATACTTTCATTTCTAAAAAATTTCATGTTATTATAATTGTTATATAGTTTAAATCACCACCTATAATTATTTCATGAGTTTATAAAATAAAAATGAACCCCTATATGGTTCGAACATCATTTTTCATATGAGGTTATGTTGTTAAAAATATGTTGGGACACAAGAACATGCTTTAGAGAAGTGTTGGATAATTTGTAAAATTAATTTGGCGCATAAATTGTTAAAGGTTTATTTATATTATTTATAAATAAATATAAAAACATGTTATTGTACAAACTTTGGACAGAAATTAGAGGACTCAATTTATATCAAAGATGTGTTAGTACATAGATTAAAGGACTTGTAGTATTTCAAATAAGTGAAAGAGTGCATAAAACAAGTTTATAAAAATTAATTATATAAACTTAAAAAGATACTGTTTAATTTCAAACCATATAATATTTATTTATGTTTTATTAAAATAGTACATCTCATGAGGATCATAAGCATATAAAGAACTCGAAAATCCGAATTATAACGAAGAAGTTATGATATTAACAAGATTATACGTAAAAGTGTTTTTATAAAAGTATTTTTATAAAAATTCTGAGATTTTTGAATCTGGTAAAAATATGAACTTATTTTTCTGATAACGTGCAACTTAAGAGGATTTCAAAACTACAAGATACATCAAGAACGGATTTAAAATGAAGAAGTTACGCTATTTACAAGTTTACGATAAAAAATATTTTTATAAAAGAAATTTTATAAAAACATGCTACTGTTCATAACAGTGGGCTGTTGGGAAATAAATTTCTTAAATAGAACTTTTAATTATGAAGACGTGGACATAAGAATCACTAAAAACCGAATTAAAACGAATGAGATGATTATTATACGATTTCAATAATTAAAATTTATAAAAAGTATTTTTATAAATTTTTACTTACTGTCACTGTTCATAACAGTACATATAAATATAATGAATGTAATATTTGATTAGATTTTTCAAATATGAATCTATACATATAAAGAACGTATAAATCAAAGTTAAAACAAAAAAGATATAAGGTTTCTAAAACCTTATGCACTATTTTTTTATAATTGTGCACAATTTTTGTGAAATCAATTAAACTAATTATATAATATTATTATATAATTACATAAAGTTGTTAAAACAATTATTATTTATAAACAATCAATTGTTGGACAAATATAACATTTTTACAAATACAAATACAAACACATGAACGTTATTTTACGAAGTACAAATTTATATCGTTTAATCTTATAAATTAAACAAACATGTTAGGGTGGTGATGTAACTATATAGAATTATATATTGTGTTAGTTATTCAAAGTACCTGTTACTCATACGACCTATATTTAATTAGGTTGCGTTCGGACTACGTGACGATTTTTACACTAATTGATTTAGATAATCAATTCATTTACTGAGGGGAGTTCATAGCCCTATATTTTACAATTTCAATGATTTACAACTTTGAGGTGAGAAACATGAATTGTTTTACAAATTGGACACAAGTGTACATTTTAACATGATTACGTGTTTGCCTAAGTAGCGATAGCCCTCTGAGCCCATTATCATGAACTATCAATTACTTTGTGTAAGCACGAATGTTATGAATAGATCTATTTAGGATTGACATCCTCGTTCGGGTGAGTAGCGCTTACTATGCCAGTTTGTCGGACAACGGACGTATACCATGTCGGATTTGGGATGTTACGGGTTAGAACATCATCTAGGGCAATGTAGGCAATTTATATTACAATTTATACATGTCGAGCTTTAGTGTCATGAGCTTAGGGAAATGTAATTACTTTTTTTGATGTTTGCATCTGTTGCATTATCATACACTTGGAAATCTTGCGGTCCTACATTATATTTACGTAAACCTGTGAATTCACCAACTTTATGTTAACGCTTAAAGCATGTTTTTCTCAGGTCAATAAGGTACAAGTCAAGGATATATTGGTGGTCGTTATTTTGGATATCATTACATAAGGATTTAGAAGCATTACATTTTGGGGATATTTGTTATGTTTTAAAACCTTTACATTTACAAGTGAACATGTTAAGCCATTGTGCTTTTGTAACAAACAATTTCAGTTATTACAATGTATTAGTTTTTCAAACGACTCCTTTAGAGGTCGTTCTCATATCTTGTGCTATTGATCTATGATGTAACGTTCCCGAACACATTATTCCGCTGCGACCCTATTTGGGGGTGTTACATTTTGCATAGGTTGCATTTGATTCGGATACATATAGGGTGGATATATTCCCCACGAAGAGAAGTTTGGTTGTTGTGAATAATTCCACATTGAATGATTATTATTTGGGTAATTTTGTCTACCTTGATCTCTCCTAGGTTGTGGTGTTTTGGACCGAGAGTGAGAATTATTTTTTGTTTTCGGAGGAGGATGTTTAGACCTTATTTTGGGTTTAGTAAATCTGACTCCGGGTTTTAAAGAAAGTTTATAAAAACGTTTTACTTTATCGTCGCTTGCAATAGGAATTTTAGTATTGTTTATAAGCATAAAGTTTAGTCTTGGGCTTAAGTTTAATTCTACTAATATTTCTTTAGACTCAACCTTTTGTGACTTTACAAAATTCACTTGTTTAGTCTCACTAGTTGATCCTTTGGTAAAATTAAATCCTAGACCGGTTTTATCTCTGGAAGGTTTTTGAAGATTTAATATTTTCTTAAGTGAGTGACTACTATTATTAAATTGATTAAGCTTAGAAATTTCTTCCTTAAGCTTTTCATTTTCAATCCTAAGGTCTTGACAAATTTACATTCTTCATTTGCCTCCGTACCCTTTTTTATTCAAGATAATTTATTTTTTAGTTCTAGTACTTCATTTTCTAATTGATTTTAATTTGTTTTAGTAATTTATTTTTAGCCATGACTTTTAGACCTACTTTGCATAATCGATTATATTCACTATCTAAATCTTTTTCATCTAATGATAATTGGTCATCACTAAAGAATTTGGTTTCAGAAAGTATCTCATTAGATGCTTTAGCCATAAGGCATTTTTCATCCTTAGTTTTTTCTTCTTCTTCTTCGTCGTTGTCACTCCATGATCCTCCAACAAAGGCTCTTTGGTTATAGTTTCTTGATAGTTTTTGGACATTCTTCGATGAGATGATTTGGATCTTCACATTTGAAGCATTTCCTTTCACTTTTGCTATTTTTGTCATCTTTATTTCTTTTAGATGACTTTCTTTCTGCATGTGGTTGTCTTACGAATCTTCCTCGTCTTTTGAAAAAAAAATTGAAGTCTCTCACGGCCATGGCGTATTCTTCGTCTTCACTCTCGGAGGTCGAACTATCTTCATTACTAGATTCCTTTTTGGCCTTTAAGGCAAGAGATCTATTTTGTTCTCTTTTGCCTTTAACCATTTCGGAATCTTTCTTTATTATCACTTCATAAACTTTCAAGTTTCCAATAAGTTCATTAAGCGATAGTGATGTTAAATCCTTCGACTCTTCAATAGCCGTAACCTTTGCGCGCCATTTAGGATGAAGTGCCCTAAGAAATTTCCTAACATAATTCTTGCTAGAAAAACCTTCATCAAGTGCTTTTAGACTAGTAATAATATTGTTAAATCTAGCAAAAGCATTATCTATCGATTCCTCTTCCAGAATCGTAAATTGTTCATATTCTTGAACAAGAAGATTTATTTTATTATATTTGACTTGACTATTACCTTGGTGAGTGATTAACAAAGTATCCCAAATTTCTTTTGCGGTTTTACACATAAAAATTCTTTCATATTCTTTACGTGTCAAAGCATTATAAATCACCATTTTTGCTTCATTATTTTTAGCAAGTTTCTTTTTAAGATCATCGTTTTTTTCCTTTTCTACAAGATCAATCGTTTTGTTATCAAATGTATGAATTTCATCCCTTTATAGTTTCAGATTATTTAGAATAGGAGGAAAATCACCATAGGTTATATGCCAAAGTCAAAGATCTAGATCTTTTGATTTCACATAAGTTTCGAATCTATTTTTCCAATAAATAAATCCATCACTTTCAAATAGTGGTGGTCTTTACATAGATTGCCCTTCTAAATATTTTTTCGATTCCATCGATCGATTCAAGTTTTAAAATACAATTTATTTTAAAAATCTTGTTTGACCTGGCTACTGATACCAACTGTGGAACTAGAAGGGGGGTTGAATATGTTGGGTTCAGTTCCTGAGCCCTTCAGTCTTTCAATAGATTTAAACATAAAATCCCCTAAGTTACTCAAACTAAAGTAGTTCAGTTTGAGATGCTGAAGTTCCTTCAGCATCAGCTCTTCAGGTCCTTAGAAGATTAGGAAGTATCTTCACTTCAATGTATGCAGCGGTTCAGAAACTGAAGAAGGCCCTTGGTTGAAGCTTCAGTTCAGCTTGGTAGACAATTCCAAGCTGAACGTAGTCTATCTCCTTAACAGAAGCTGAAACATAAGTTTCACTTCTAGAAGGTTTACAAGGCAGGAAAAAGATTGCTTTATGCCAAAAGGAATAAAGCAATCTCCTTTGGAAAAGGTGCTTCTAAAGTCAGCAGAGAAGTACATTCGCTTTTCCTCAAAGGACTGTACCTGGTACTCTAAAGCATGTCAACATTTAATGTTATCTCAACCACCCATTAGATGTGTGACACGCGTACTAGGTTAACTTGTAAACCCTAATCTCTTTGCCTATAAAAGGAAAGAGATTCTCAGAGTAAATGTTATCTCTTCCAATTAATGTGAAAACACATTGAAGAGTTCATTTATCTCTCAAACAAACTGACTCGTACCACTGAAAGCTGAAGCTTCAGTTTTGGTCATAACAAGTTTGTTTTCTTAAACTCTTAACATAGGTTAAAGTTTAAGTTCGAAGGAGATAACACCCCAATTGTCATTCAACCACCTTGCTATTCCGCAAGCAAGGTGTGTCATAGATTCTTTATTTGATTCTAATAAAAGTCTATACGTTGAAAAGTACTTCTGTGTGTTTTAAACTTGTTCTTTATATTGTTTATATATATTTGTTTAAAACTCACTTTGTTGCTATGGAATCTGATTAGTTTAAAGTTGATAAACCTTATATCAGATTCCAAGGGACCAACAAGTGGTATCAGAGCCTTCTGGTTTATAAAATCTCATAAAAAAGGTTATATAAAGGCTCAAAGATTTTTAAAATCAAGATCCATCTTAAATGGCAGCAGTAGAGGTACCACAAACTCTTGAGTATAGGGGTGGCCAACTTAATGCTGCTCCTGTACTAGAGGTGGAAAATTTCACCAACTAGAAAAAGAGGTTTATGTGCCACATTATTGGTATTGAACCTCAATTTAAAAATATCATTAAAACGGTCCTTTTGTCCCTATGACATCTGGTCAAAGGAAGCCAGAAAATCAATGGACTGGAGATGAGAGAAAGGCTGCTAACTTAGATCAGCGATTCAAAAGTCTCATCATGTCTGTCCTTCCAGATGACCAAATGAATTCTATCATAAACTGCTTCACAGCTAAATCAACATGGGATGACCTGATACTAGATCATGAGGGCCCCTCTGATGTGAAAGAAAGTAGGGTCATTGACCTAAAATTGTGCTATAACACTTTCAAATTCAAAGAAGGTGAATCTCTAACACAAACTTTCACCAGATATAAAGTTTTGATGAATGAGTTAGTAAATGATGGCATCAAACTTTCAAACCTTGAGATAAATATTGGTTTTATAAATGGTTACCAAAGAAGTGGTTGAGCTTCTGCCAAGTTCTAAAAAACACAAACAATGTGAAAGATTCTAATCTTGCTTCTCTATTTGGTAAACTCAAATATGAAGAAAATCTTATAGACAGTATTTATGAGACTAAAAAGAACAAATCTCTTGTCTCTGCAACACCTCTGTCAATTGCTTTCTTCTCTTCTTCTATTGTCCAGGACTTTCAAGATAGTCCTGACGATGAAGAGGATACAAGAAGCAGTCATGAGTATCTGAATGATCTAGTGGAAGAATACCAAGCAAGAGCTCTTTTAGCAAAATCCAAAAGATTCTTCAAGAAAGGTACTTGTTGGGACTTAAAAGACTTCATGGATTCTTAGATGTTACTGTTGCTCAGGTACATAATGGAAATTATGCTAAGTGGTTAGTACTGGTAGTATAATGTTACCACTGCTAGTTACTACTGTTAGTATAATTTAGTACTGATAGCATAAAGTTACTGCTGTTAGTTGAAGTTAAGACTGCTTAGTGTTGAAGACTAAAATATAAGCTAAGTAGTTAGTGCTGCTAATAGTAAAAGTTAAGACTTCTAGTACTAGTTACTAATGTTAGTGTATATTAGTACTGCTAGTACTAATGTTACTACTGCTTATGTTTATTAGTGCTGCTGGTGGAAAGATTACAATTGTTTGAAGACTTTCTACTGTCAAGAGGATAAAGACGAATTAAAGAGATAAAGATTGTTTGGAGAACAAGAATGCGTGTGAAGATAAGTGTTGAGATATTTATGTACAAGATATACATAATGTATTTATTTAGAAGATTACGTTTATGTTTAGAAAAGATTGAGATATCTTAGGAATATATTGTAAGCCGACTAGGACTCCTTAGTCTATAAAAGGAGGCTCTAGGGCATTAGTTGAGATATCACAAAACACGCAGTCATATCATTATCAGTTTTCATAGTTGTCAAAGTCGATTGAGAAAAGCTTCAAGGTTGTAAACCCCAGTACTAAGTTAAGAGTACTCGTATTATTAATCTAATAATATTGGAGCGTTTGGTTATATCTTTGTTGTTCAAGATTACTGTTTCATTGATTTTACTTCTAGAGTATTAAGGTGTAGATTCCGCATACACTTTAATATACATACAAAGTTTCTACAACAAGTTATTTTGGATTTATCCAAGGTAATTTAACCTTAGACAACCTAAGGAATCGATCTAGGTTTGGGATCAACAAGTGGTATCAGAGCTTTGCTTTGAGAAACTTTGATCTAGAAGACATGGAGCTTGAATCTACAAATAGTGGTCCTACTGCAAAGCTTCCCATACTCAAATTGGGGGAGTATGAGATGTGGGCTATTAGGATTAAGCAGTACTTCCAGATCCAAGACTATGCACTCTGGGAAGTGATAGAAAATGGTGATTCATGGGTCTCAGTATCTCAAACATCTCAGGAGAATGGCATTACAGTTACAAAGATGTCTACACCTGCAACTGCAGAAGAAAAGATAAGTAAAAAGAATGATGTCAAAGCTAAGGGTTTGTTACTCATGGCACTTCCAAATGAACATCAACTAACATTCAGTCAGTATCCAGATGCTAAATCTATGTTTGCTGCCATTGAAACAAGATTTGGAGGTAATGCAGCTACCAAGAAAACTCAGAAAACTCTCTTGAAGCAACAGTATGAGAATTTCAGTGCAACAAGTTCAGAGTCTCTTGACTTTATTTTTAATAGGCTTTAGAAGATAGTCAGTAGGCTTGCTATCTTGGGTGTGATCATTGCCCAAAAAGATTTAAACTTAAAATTTTTAAGCAGCTTACCA
>BQNB010184977.1:0-10481 GCA_026074375.1 Tanacetum coccineum
CTATCACCTTGAGTCCTAGGCGGTGGTGGCACAGCCTGAGGCATCTCCTCATCCTCATCACCACCTCCTAGTGCTACCGGAGTCTCCTTAGCAACTCCTCCTGCATTACCCTCCAATCTAGCAGGTCCTGCGGGTACCCAGGCCCAAGTGTCTCCGAACTCAACACAGATCTGCAGTCGAACTAGCTTGGCCATATCAATAATGGGAAGTGCAGGGGCAGTAACCGTCAATCCCTGAAGCCTCTCCTCGGCCAGGAGTCTAAAATGCTTAGCTAATCGAGCTACAAACTGTACACCTGAGATAAGAGCCCAGCTCTTCTTCCCAGAATTAAACCTCCTTAGATATCGGCCCAACAAGTAAGGGATGTTGACCGATCCAACATCCAGCCCTCTCAAATAAAACAAGTCAGTCACAGTCACCTTCTCAGGTGCCTGACTCCTACCAGCTATACTATGTGCCATCATCCTATGGCAAAGTCTCAGCACCGAATCTCTAATCAAAGTATAGGAAGGGGGATGTCCCAAGAAATCTCCATCAGTAGAAATATCTCTCCTATAATCATGCAGATCCCCCTTCTCAGGGATAATCCTCTCACTCTCACTCTAGTATCTAGCAAAATCGAGGGATTTCATCTCCTTCCCTGTATGTAACCCCAGAGCTAAGATGAACTCCCTCCAGCTCATACGTCTCCTGGCTCCTCCTAGCTAAAACTGGATGGTGCCAGGAGCATCCAAATCAAGCAACACCTCTCCAAATTTAAGCGTGCTAAGGAACTCTAGAATGAACTCCCTAACCAACGGTCCCATAGTCTCGAATACTCTACTCCATGCCTGACTAGTGAATACTACAACCCCGTCACCATCAAGGTGCTCCATCCGTATCCTAGCATACAGAACATCCCTCATCAACTCGGTCATACCCTCAAAATCCAAAACCTGAACCCTATGTATACCCTTATCGTGTATCCTCTCCAACCTCTCCTTGAAATCAGCTATGTCCTAGTCAGAGTACTCCAAACCATGGTACCTAAGGAATAGGTACCTCTGCTCACATGGTGGTAAAGGTGTCATATCTGCAAAATCAACGAGACCAGTACACAGATTATAAAATTTGATCATTCTGTTCTGAGGGTAAATACGACGTATTCATAAATGGATACGCCGTATAAAGATCAGTAGTCAATACGCCGTATGGGTGTTGGCCAATACGGCGTATGGCATTTAAACGCAACATCTTTATCAGATCAATACGCCGTATTCGTTTTACTGAATACGTCATATTGAGGTTATAGAATTTAGGTAAAATTAAGTCAATACGTCGTATCCATTTGAGTGGATATGCCGTATTGCTTTGCAATTAAAATGAAAAGGGGTTTCCCTTTCTACCCATTTTGACCCATTATAATAAAACAACAATACCAGTTATATCTTCAAAGAGTGTAAAGGGAACCTAATCCAAGGGTTCTACAGCATAACACCTAATCTACAAAACTGAACGATAACCATAATCTAATATTGAAAAATTGAAATGGAAATAAGGATGGGTTTGGCTTTCTTACCTTGTAAAGATGACGAGAGAGAAAGAGAGAGATATAAATACGGATAAAAGTGATTTGATTCTCCAAGGTTTTTTGCGGTTAAATTTTTTAGTGAAAGAGGTGTGTGTAAATCTCAATCTGGCGTATCAGTTGTGCTTTTATACCCAGACTCGATATGCCATATCAGTGTTTGAGAAATACTCCGTATTAGGCGAATTTGTTGACTTAGTCAACACAAGTTAAAATAGTGGATATGTCGTATATGTGTAAACATAATACGCCGTATCCGTTCTTGGAGACCAAATTTCCCTAGATTTAACAAAGTAAAGAAAACGTACCTTGGCCTCTGCAACATTCTTGTACAATCACTATCCTTATAATACCGTTTAAGGTTGAACGGGATGCCAAACGGCACATACAAATTCTTAATAAGATTGAATAGCATCCTGTTGACAAGATAATTCCAAGCCACAATATTTACATTTAATTCCATGGCAAAACTTTTCATAATGAAAACTTTATCGATTTTATCGTGACTTCCGTCTAGAAGATTATTTGACCCTTGTGTATTTTCATTACCCCCCGAAGATTGTATCATATTGATTTCATTATCATCATTGTCTTTATCCGAATTTAGATCATCGGGATAAATTATGTTGAAAGGGAATAGATCTTTAAAGTATAAAATGTTTTGTTCCACTTCATCATATTCGGATAATGATGTTTCATCTTTCAAATCAAATTCATCGATATGTTGAGGGCATAAAGTGGGTTCAGTTGAGAAATCTGATTTGGACGTTAGAGCATCATTGTAAACAATGGCTGGAAATTCATTCTCAAAATCTTTAAAGAAGTCTAAGTCATCAATACAACTAACCGAAGGCTCAGGTGATTGAAACAAAGGCATATTGACTTTTTCATTATCATTTTCCGAATCCGTTTTCAAATCATTGGCATAAATTATTTTATAAGAAAACGAGTTTTTGTCAAAAACTAATGTGTAATCTTCATCGTCGGATTCGTCAAACGATATTCTAAAGTCAATTTCATTATCGTTAAGAGAACTTACCGTGGGTTCACAAGAGCGTGTTTTATTCGACGTCAAATTAACATTGAAGACTATAGCTGGGAATTCGGTTTCAACAGATCTGAGGTCGTGAATGTCTTCATCATACCAGATCTTACCATACTTAGCAGTTTCCCAGTTAAATACTTTCCCATGTTTTCGAGCTTTTTCTTCCTCAAGCCTGATGTATTCTTCCATAGTAATGTTCGGGTCGTCCATGCTGTAATAAACTTACTAGGAAAGAAAACTGTCAAATAACTTATACGTCGTATTCAGTAAACTGAACACGTCGTATTATATAAATACAATTAGCAAACAGACAGGAATATAAAGTTATTCTAAACTACGCTAATCCTAAGATATGGATCTAATCTAATGCTAAAAACCAAAATATCAAATACAAATCAAGATTAAATTTTCACTCCCAAAAACTTAAGACACTAAACTTGATGTGTCGTTGTTGTGGTGTTAATTTTATGATTTCAAGTTTTAAATTTATATTTTGCCGATTTAACCAAAAATAACACTTTAACTGGCAGTGTACTCGGTCGATGGTAGATTCGTGGTAAGTAGGGGGTCGATCACTAAGAGCAAGAAACACTTTCAATTTATTAATACTTTGGCTTTTCTAATCTAAGTTAGTCTAATCTATGTTAAACCTATGCTAAACCTATGTTAATCCTAAATCTAATGGATAGAGGGTTTTCAGCATGAAAGACTGACACGGGTTTGTGGTGACTAAAATCAACTTAAGACACTAAAACACACGCAAGCAAATTAACAGAAGATCAAAGAGCGGTCTAACTAAATATAAGAAAACTATATTAACCATTATTAATTCAATCAAAACGTTGGTTTGTTTATTTAGTGCAATGATTACTTATCTCGAGGCGGCATATCATTCTTAAGATTAAGGCGGTACTTCTTCCTTAAACCTAGATAGGTAGAATTCTGTAACAATTAAACGCATCCACATAAAGTATAACAACCCAAGAATTTTCATCAAATGCAAAACTTATTTTACTATTATCATAATTGTACGGGGAAATTTTTCGCTTTATTACATTACTTGTATTGTCAATATCTCAGTATGTCATGTAACTTGCATAAATAAAGTAGACGAGCTCACGCAACCTATCTATGGAAATCCTGTCTTCATACATGTCAAGCAAACATCATAACATGTCAAGTCAATATCATCCTATCATCATTACAAAGTACATTATTCCTATAATGTACCATTCGCAACGTTATATCTAAACAAGCTACTATACTCAAAATACAATGTGTAAACCCTAATTATTCTATTCATAAACTTTCATACACATTTTTACTCTTAAAACCCTAATACAAAAGTCAGAAACCCTAACCCGAGCAAAATACTAAACTATGACCCGTTTGTTCGTTTTTATCCATTGTAAACCTAAACCAATACTCAAATAAGTTGTAATAAAATTAATTACAACATTTTCAACCATATTATATCATCATTTCACCATATTAACAACAATGTAAAAGAAATAAATCTAGAAAACCCTAATTATGCCCTAATTGGAACTTTGGACCAGTTTACTCGAAAAAAAAAAAAAAACGATTACAAGAGTATAAGAATTACACTTGTCTCCCTATGAATTAATCATGTTCTTCAGACCTCTTCTGCCTCTTTTTCTCCTCTAAAAATTGACTTTTATAGTTTAGGTATCGAGAATATGATTTAGCGCACTTAAAACTCGTTTTTAAGTTTTCTATTTTTGGGGTCTGGTATATGGTTGATACGGCGTATCTAAAGTCTTGGATACGGCATATCAGGGGTTTCTTGGAGTAGGGACCACGTTTGATATCTTCCAAAATATTTTATTTCCATATAGTTTGAATACGGCGTATTGCCTTCTTCTAGATACGGCGTATTAGATCTTCTTCTCTTCGTGGTCTTTGGTGAGTGCAGGCACTGATACGCCGTATCTTCCTTGATGGATACGGTGTATTGGTTGTTAGAATAGTAATCTGCAAAATATATTCATTTAAGCTCCAAAATAAGTGCCTTTTAGTTAATCTTTACCAAGTACTCCATCATTACTGCAATTCTCAAATACAAATGATTAAGTAACAATTCTTAGCAATAATTATACAAAAGGGGTTAATTACATGGGATGAATGATGCTATAAAATAGACGTTATTTGACTCCATCAAATATCCCCCCACTTGAATCCTACTTGTCCTCAAGTAGCCTTTAGAAGTTTATGAAAATATATCCCTAAGGATTTTCCCGTTTAAGCATTTATTTGATCTATTAGAAGCACACAACCAAACACCTCACGAAATAGGAAGATGAAAGCACTCAAATCACTCAAATCACTCAACTAATCTATGTGATAACATGTAACTAATTTTCTCAATTGCTCAGTTGTGACGAGTATTCTAGCATAGGCTTGGGAAGGATACACATATCCACCACTAGAGCTAAGGAGTAACAAGTTTATAAAGGTAAAATAGGTTTTTATTATAAGGCTTAGGGTTGATCATTTTACAATCTTTCACCAAAAGTACCCCAAAACCAACAAGGCAGCTGAAACACATACAATGGCCGTAACGACAATAATAGACATGGTGTGTTTCGATCACAAATCCTCATTCGCGTTTAACCAAGGGTTAGGATGAAGAATGGTATAAAAGGTAAGGATATTCAAACTTTCACCAAAAAGATAATCAAAAAACCAACAATGGCAGCAGAGACATGTCATCATACAATGGCCATAACACAATAATAGAACATGTGCAAGGCTCGCAATACATCCTCATTCGCGTAAAACCTATGTTAATGATTAGGAAGGGAAATAAATGTTGGTTAAAAACAAAAACAAAAAATTTTAACGAAAACAAGATAGACTAGATCCAAGTTATGAAGTTGCTAGAACACTTTTCCCTAGCCATTACCAATGATAAAGACACAACAATTTACAAACGTCTTGATCAATAGATAGATCCAAAAACAACAACCTAAGTTGGCGTTCACCATAAACGGCAACTTCCCAATCATCTCATACTTTACAATACTGGCAACAAGACAAGTGCGTATATCTATAACACTTTTAATACAACTTAGCTGACCAGATATTTGAATCTAATATCAGACTATAGTGTCGTCTAGCATCGTTGACTTATAAGATGATCCAACGAATAATCGAACCTTTATATTACATTCCTTCGGTCCTAGCTTTTGCGAAACGATTATCTTCAAACTTTCCTCCTCTCTTTTTTGTTGTGATTTTTCTAATTTTTTAATTTTTTTACACTAACTACTAAACTCGGTGTAATTTCACCATCTTCACGATCATAATAACTCCGGATAATTCCTTCGGTAATTCTTCATTCTTCGACGTACCAATAATTGTGTTGGTAGTAAAAATACATGAGTTTTAACTACTTTATACATTCCCATTTGCAATGTGCAAATTTATTCCAATCGTACTAAAGATAGAAATTAACCAAGACCGGAAATACATACTTTACACTTTAAGGCAACAGCAACTGATAAATGACTTAATCTAATAGGGTGGTAGGCTAAGGTGTAAAGGATAACAAAATAGATTTGTGGTGTAATTCCTAAAGGATTGGATCTATTGGTTTTTCTAGGGGTATCTTACTCTTAAGATGAGAGTAAACAAAGGGTTTATACGAGGATTTAACTAATCAGTGTAGTTAGTTAATAAACAACATGTATAGGCTTTTTAGGTGTAATCCTAGAATTTTACCAATTTAAACAAGTTACTCCATCTAAATCTATAGTACTCATTATTTAATGGTCCTCGAAATATATACCATCTAAGTTCTAAAGTCTACACCATCACCGTTCAACAACTCATATTTTGTGGAATTTGGGTAAACATTTGGAAAACGGATAAGGTTAAATCTCACAATAAATCCAACAAGGGTTTATGTTGTGGGTTATGTATCAAGTAATTTCTCAAAGTATGCTCCGAAATTTTTTAAATTGAGCATAATTTAAGCATTTTAGTTGGTAAAAATTGGGACAAGTATACATTTTAATTCTCATCCCTCCACTTGAATTATACAACGTCCTCGTTGTATAGATAAAACATTAAAAACGGGAATTTAAAAGAATTAGAATGCGAAACTCTCCTGATATTTCCAAGTTGAGTTTATGAGCAAGGATGTGTGTTGTAAATGCGTCTGTATGACTACAATCACACATAGATCTTGATGATTGATACTTCACTAACTTCGTTGATTTCTTTGCAGCGAGGTCCTGTGTAAATTATAGGAAAAACATGCAAAATCCTATTTCGGGTATCTACAGTTAATTTAAATAAGCTAAACAAAATTATACCGGAGACTAATACACCGTATCCATAAACTGGAATACGTCATATCGAGAAACCTGTAAAAAGTGTCTAAATACGAGTCAGTATGTTGAATACGCCGTATTGACAGAACTGACAATAATGTTTTTAAAGTGCATAAAGATAAAGGACTGATAACGTCCAGACATTTAATACGCCGTATGGTATGGAGTGGATATGCCGTATTGATGTCTGGGAAGACAGACTCAATAAAAATAAATAACCATCCGGGTTGTCTCCCGGGAAGCACTTTTCTTTCAGCTAGCTTTTAGTTAGACTTTTTCTTCAACTTCTTTACTCTATCCTTGTTACCATCCATCCTTCGTCCATCATGCGAAAGATTTCTTGGTATGCTCGGCATGCATCTTTGCTTGTACTCGTCAAATCTTCGTATTCATCTTCTTTAACCGCAACATACTCTTCGTCTTGTCCGAATGAATACTTGATCATCTCGAATATTCTCACAGTGCAAACTAGAAATTCTTGAGTTGCATCATCAAATAATTCACATCTTTCTTCATCTTCTTGATCACTCTCATATTCCTTTTCATAACGATCACCGTTTGCATTTTTAAAGTTTTCCCAACTTTTCCAAACTTCATTATTCGATTCCATATCGTCATTGATTAATCCTTCCACGATAGCCATATTTCTTTAAGCTTCTTCTTTCAGCTCGCTATCCTTCAAAGCCTCATACCATTCTAAATCTTGGTAACGGAGCATGTTTCCTACTATGTAAGCTCTTGGCAAGTTTCCTCCATTACAATATCTATCTTCTCTCCAGCTACAGGTAGGCCACTCTGAATACCCACTTTTATAATTAAATGGCTTACAACAATGCACAACTGGAGCGGGTTCAGTCCATACTCTAGTGTCAGTCCATGGTTTTTCGTTTATCCATGGCACGTTTTTGTTCCATTCATAAATCCAATCATCATTGTATTCGTCATAAGTCTTGAATCCCTCAATATCTTTAGTAAAGACATCCGGGTCTATCTTGAGTAGATAATTGAACTCTTTAAATTTTTCGCATAACGGTGTATCATAATCGAACAAGTTTGTTTCAATTCTAAAAATTTCACCAATTTCTTGTTCATTATCGTGATTAGTTTCCTCAAGATCGGAAGTTTCATCATTCGTTGGCTCAATTTCGTCGTTTTCTAATTTCCAGTAGTCCTACGGTGCTCCTTTAGTGAATATATCCATTGTCTTATAATTCATAAACTTTGAGGCCGGCCAGTTTTCAAACTTTTCGTTAGTGGGGTCCTACTTAATCATGGGGGTGATAATTTTGTTAGTGCGGGAAGGCGGGTAGTATTTTCTAAAAAAATTAGCAGTTAAATCGACCCAACTAGTGATTGATCCCTTAATTTCATCAAACCATCTCTATGCATCTCCAACCAATGAGATTGGAAAAACAACAACTCTAAGTTTATCATGATTCACATTCGGTAAATCAATTGGGTCAACAATTTTTAGAAAGTATTCAATATGCTCGACCGCGTCTTCCCCATTAGTTCCACTAAAGGCATTTTTGTGCAAATCATCCAGGAATTTTCCTTTCAGCTCATAGGCGTTCTTTCCATTGACCGTAATGCTTGTAATCCCTGAATAGTAATCTGCTGGTCATTAGCTATGATATTTTCTCATTGTTGATTTTTGCCTTCTTGTATGTCGTCTCTTCTTCAATCAACTAGCATTGATATAATGACCTTCACTAATGGTAAACATATCAGGCAATTTTTTCTGAAGAAAGATAAAAAAAATTAAAGCATAAATCAAACACAAAATTCAGCTTTTATTCAATGATCGATACGCCGTATTCAATTGAAGTGAATACGCCGTATTAATCTGTTGAGAGAATACGTTGTATTGGACAGAAAGTTGGATACGCCGTATCGAATGGAAGTGGATACGCCGTATCGAGTTATCGACCAGAACAGTGTATTAGAGAAAACAATTAAAATACGCAAACAATTAAACACATAAATATACAAGAAAATATACAAAATTATACACTAATCTAAATTACACTAATCCTAAGGGTTAAATCTAATCTAATGTTAAAAACCAAAATATAAAATAAAAATCAAGATTAATTTTCACTCCTGACAACTGCTCTAAAAACTTGATGTGTCCGTTGTGTGGTTGTAAATTATGATTCAAGTTTTAAATTTATATTTTGCCTACTTAACCAAAAACAACACTTTAACGGGCAGTGTACCCGATCGGTGGTAGTTTCGTGGTAAGTATGGTGTCGATCACTAAGAGCGAGAAACACTTTCAATTTATTAATACTTTAGTTTTTCTAATCTAAGTTAGTCTAATCTATGCTAAACCTATGTTAATCCTAAATCTAATGGATAAGGGGGGTTTCAGCCTGAGAGACTAGCAAGCGTTTTGTGGTGACTAAACCAATTCAAGACACTAAAACACACGCAAGAAAATTAACAGAAGATAAAAGAGCGTTGAGCCAAATATAAGAAAACTGTATAACCATTATTAAATCCAATCAGAACATCGATATCATTGTTTATTTATGGGGGGGGGGGAGTGCAAGGGGTGATTACTTATCGTCAAGGCGCATATGTCATTCCTAAGACATAGGCATACTTCTTCCATAGACCTATGACACGTAGAATATGGTCACAAATTAAACGCATCCGATAAAGCATCCTGTTTATGTAATTATAATTCATCTATAGGACAACACGGAGTAATGTTGTACAACCCTAGCTCCTCGAGACTTTACCCCATTTACTTCTTAAACTTAAATTGTATAGGTGGTAGTCCACAAATCCACTCTATACTGAAGGAACAAAGTGTTATCTGTTTAGTACTTACGACCACCACCTATGGTAGTACAACTAGTTTGGATTCAAGGCAAACAAGACGTTATTAGTAATGATCCTATTGGTCTAGATGTATAAATCACTATATAGAGAGCTATCCCGGCATCTAGATTACTTGGTCTGTATCACTAGATCCAGTTGAATGACAAGTCACATAAAAAAGAACGTAAACAAGTATAAATTGATAAACATAAACAAGCAACTAACGATAAATTAAGAAATCGAGATAAACAAACCAAACATTCAGATCTATATAATAATGGCTAATACCCAAAGGTATTAGCCTTCAAACGTCATAATTAATACAAATGTAATGATTTAGCCAAGGTAAACTAACCGAGTTAATGAATGATACCAAAAACTAAATGATTACAAGAGTATAAAAAATTACACGTTGTCTCTTATGGAATTAATCATGTTGCAAGACCTCTTCTGCTCTTCTTCTCCTCTGAAAATCGACTTTTATGGTTTAGGTATTGAGAATATGATTTAGTACACTTAAAACTCGTATTTGAGTTTTCTATTTATAGGGTATGGAATATGGTCGATAAAGCGTATCCAAAGTCTTGGATACGGCGTATTGGGGGTTTCTTGGAGTAGGGACCACGTTTAATATCTTCTAGAATATTCTCCTTCTATAACTTGAATACGGCGTATTGGTTAA
>BQNB010184978.1:0-12260 GCA_026074375.1 Tanacetum coccineum
TATTTATACTAAAAAGAAAAGAAAAATATTTTTTACTTTGTATATTTTTTATTTATTTATTAATTTTTTTTATTTTCTTAAAAGCGTAACTTTCGAAGACGAAATGTTCTTCAAATCACGATCGACAAACTTCAAACGAAAGAATCTTAATCACAAATCCCCGGCAGCGGCGCCAAAAATTTGATTGTAGTTATTAATACACGTAATAAAAAAAATATAATAGAAAATTAGCAAACTTCCCTTGAGGACAAAGGATGAAAGGAAAATTCTCACAATTATATTTAATAATACGTATATTTACCGGTAAGTGATTATCGGGTCGTATTCCTCGAAGATTTATGAAATTGAGACCACGTTTGTTGTTTGGACAATGATTTGAATTGGTTCAAATATGATTTGTTTCTAAAATCCTAAAAGTGAGCAAATTAAAGGACAATTAAACCTAACTTTAATAACGGGAAATTAAACCTTAACTAAAAACACAAAACGGGAACCCTAAATGGTGATTAAAAACCCTAAATTTATAAAATTAAACCTAACATGAATTTTTTACTTTTAATAGACTCTAATTGACTAAAAAGTAAGTTTAAAGAAAACTAGAACAATAAACAGAGTTGAATTGAGCTTAAAAACACGAAAAACGTGAAAGGAAACGAATCCCGTTCTTTAAAAATTGAAATTTTGTAATTTTAACCCTACGAAAGCAAAACTAATTTTCCTACTAAATGATGAAAGAAAATTTTCTAAAAAAGAATTCTATTTTTTTTGATTATTTTTCTATTTTTTTATGATTTTTTAAAGTTTTTAATAAAAATAAATGTTTAAAAATACTAAACTAATTATAAAAATTCTGAAAAAATTATAGAAAGTAGCTTGAACTAAAAGGAATCTAGGAAAAATAAGCTCGGGAACACAGCTTATTAAATAAGCTGCGAAATAAGCTAAAACAGCTTATTATACTAATATGCCTAAAACGTGTATAAAAGATAGATAATGCAAAGGTATAACAGATGAGCTATTGCAGCATGATGGTTGTGTGTGTGGGGATAAAATGCTTGGTGAAGGTGGTAGAGGTCCCGGGTTCGAGCCTTGCTCACCTAGGGTTTCCCACTTCCCAAGTGTTTTAATTTTTTCCATTTTTTTATAACTTTTGAAAATACTTAAAAATAAGCTACTTTTGCAAAACAATTATTTTTATAAACCACAAATAAGCTAAATAAGACAAAATTGCTTAAACTATACTAAACTAATAAAAAGCTAACTATTTTAGGCAATTTAAGCACTAATAAGCAAATGAACTATTAAAATAAGCTAAGACAGACTAAAAGCTATATCTAATAAGCACATAAGAGCTAAAATAAGCACAATTGATAAGCTAGAATGACAAAAAAGCTAAAAAGCTTAAAAACACTTAAAATTTTACTCTAGAAAGCAAATAAGCTCAAATAAGCAAATGACAAAACTTAAATAAGCTAAAATGGACTTATACTAACCTAAAAAGCTAAACTAAACCTAAATAAGCCATAACAATAAGCAGATAGGCTTAAATAAAGAAATAAGCACTAATGGTGTAAACTGTTAACAAAACAGCCCCTTAAGGCACCTTTGAGCTTAATTTTAAGCACTCAAATAGAACTTTATGACAATATGGCTTATACCATCTTAAAGCTTATACTATAAGCTTTCTAAAACTACATTTGAAAAGTATTTTGAAACTCAAATGCTTAATCAAAAACTCAATGAAAACAGCTTATACTCAGAATGCACTAGGTATGACTTTGGCTTTGAAAAAAAAAAAAAATGAAAAAATGCAGGTTTTTAAAGCTAAAACAGATATCTAAATAAACTAATTATTGAAAAACAAGTCTAAACTAATAAAAAGTGACCTATAAGCTATTTGTATTTTAAATTTTGAAAACTAATTCCTATTTTAACCCTCTGATTTTTGATTTTGAAAAAGGCTATATTTCCTAAATGCTATCTGATGCAGTGTGCCATGAAATGACCAAAACTAAAAACCTGCAAGCACAGACTACAAAACTTGTTTCTACTACATTTTTTTAAAACTCTTAACCGAATGCAAATAAGAAACTAAATTATGCCAAATTTCTACTTGAGCTTAAAATTCTAAACTAACTATACTAAAACTAACAGATGCTTAACCTCTACTTACTAAAACTGAATTAAGCTAACAAAACTTATAAAACCTGATCCTATAAACTTGAAATTTAAGTTTAAACTGAATCCAAAAGGGTCAAATGGACTTAGGCAGTACTAACATGAGTTAGTACTACTTGTCCCAAACACCACTTTAATTCTATCAAACCCATATTAAGCTTATAGAATTGGGGTTTAATGATCAAAGTTTAGATACCAGATATCAAATAGCTTTTTATCAACCTACAGAGCAGAATTAAGCAACTAAATAAGACAGAATAATAAGCTTCTAATACCTATGCCGTAATATTTTTTTTAACTTTCACATGATTAAGACAGAATATAAGCAACTAAGATCTAGAACAATTAATCAAACATGATAAGCATTCAAACATTTAAACTAAGCAGGAATAAGCAAATCTAAATAACTATAAGCTAATATGTAAAGGTAATATAAGACTGATTAAACTAAAGAGTGCAATTATAAGCTTGTAAAAGGAAAATGAAACTCAACAAAAGTGCCTTTGCTTAAACAAGGCTATAAAATGCTCTTTTGAGCTATCAACAAGCTCCAGCTTATCAAATGATAAGCTGGTAGGGTCCTGGAAGCTCATCCCTTGCTAGCTTCCCTTCCATATTAAGCTGAGGTATTTTTAATTGTGATTTGAGTATGAAAAGCTCAGTTAAGCTTTAAGAGCTTAACTGATTGTAAACAAACTAAAGTAGCTATGAAAAGAGTTATAGAATCTTATTAACTTTAAGTGATTTTTAAAAACATATAAAAGCTAATTTGCATAATAAACAAAGGGAAAGCCTTGGGAATTTAGACGAAACGGAGGGTTGGGTGTAGAAATGAAGAGGACGCAGGAACGGATTTCATAGTGACGCACGGAAGGCGTACAGAGTTGAAGTAAGTGGTCGTGAGAGAGGGCAGGGGGTCTTTGCGGTACAATGAGGGCCGCGTGACTCGCAATAATCGCACACAGGAACTCATTAGGATACAGCCACACGCGTTTCTATAAGATCACACTATGCCACAGCATAAGGTAGGTATTTATCGATTTAGCGTTTCTAGGAGCATCATACAATCTCTCATCACACAACGGAAATTATCTCCTCCCTTTCTTGTGTGTGAAGAGCTCTCTATTTATAAGGTCTTGGTGAAGCTTCTAGGAGTCTAGCCCGCTCCTCTTATCCATGATCTTAGCCCTTAATCCTTTGATCTCATTTATGGTCCGTTGGAATTGATATGATGAGCACACGGATTGCCAACGTGGCATTCTGTATGTCAGAGTACTTGTACTTCTTTTTGCACCTAAATATTAGAAAAAAATCCAATCATTGGTGTGCTTCTTTCAATTATCCGCGTGTCCCTTCTTGTGGGCTTCGACCAATGAGAGCCTCTCATGACGTCTAACTCTGCCAGCTTGTACCTTGGTACTCGAATCATAGAGCCACATCATCAATTGCCATTTACCCTTTGATTTTGACGGGAGGTAAAACGAAGAAGGAGATGAACAGTAAAAACGAATTCCCGCGCCTTTTTTATATCTTTGTTTGACCCAGGTGTTTGGGGGTTTGACTTTGGGCCCGGGTAAAAAGAAATGGGCCTGAGCTTATGGTTTGGGCTTGGTTATAATGTTTTAGGATTTATAGGAGATAACGACCGTTATCTCTTATAATATAAAGAGATAACGGTGTTAGGGCTTAGGGACTTTTGGTGAAATTAGGTTTAAACACATTTAGGGCATTTAGGGCAATTTGGAATTTAAGGATTTGTCTTTTGTGGTTTGACATAAGTTGACTTTATGTTGACCATTTGACCTTTCAGCAATCAAATCCCCGGCTCTTGTGCACTCTTTTCCGTCCTCGTGTCCGTGTTTGTCCGGTTTTTGACCGTTTTCTTGTGTTATTTGTAATATCCGTACCTACACAATCACAAAGATAAAACAAGCAATATACAAGCATTTTATGCACAATTTTATCTTTTTAGGGACATTTTTGATATAGAAAAGATACGTGATTTCTCACATATCAGATATCAAGAAGAGGAAGGCATTGATTTCAAGGAATCCTTTGCATCGGTTGCACGCATCGAGGCTATAAGAATCTTCATCGCCAATGCAGCCTATAAAAACATGACCATCTATCAAATGGATGTCAAGACAGCATTTCTTAATGGTGAATTAAAGGAAGAAGTCTATGTTTGTCAACAAGAGGGGTTCGTTGATCCAGTCTATCTGACACATGTTTATTGTCTGAAGAAGGCTTTGTATGGTTTAAAGCAAGCTCCTCATGCGTGGTATGACACCTTGTCACGATTTCTTCTGGACAACAAATTTTCCAAGGGTGCAGTTGATCCGATACTATTCACTCGGAAAACAGGCAAACATATTCTTCTTGTTCAATATAGTAATGATATTCATATTTTTGCCTCGTCCGACCCTAAAGCATGTGACATATTTTTCCAATGAATAGTTCTAAATTTCAAATGTCAATGATGGACAAATGTCTTTTTCCTAGGTTTACAAGTTTCTCAAAATCCCGGAGGCATTTTTATTAATCAATCAAAATTTGCTCTAGAAATATTAATGAAATTTGGGTTGGATTCTTGTGATCCTGTTGATACACCCATGGTGGATCGACTTAAACTGGATGAGGACTCCTTAGGGACTCCAGTTGACCAGACGTCGAGTTTCGTAGTAATGTTGGCTCCCAAATGAACCTCACTGCCAGCGACCCCACCTTGTAGTTCGTTGATTGCTGTGTATTGGTATCAGGCATCGGCCTACCAAAAATCATCTTGTAAGCACTTAAACGGTCTTATCGGATCCTTAGAAGAACCATTAATTAGTGGACTTTGGTATCCGAAAGACACCGCTATGGCACTAACGGCCTATGCAGATGCAGACCATGCAGGTTGTCAAGACACACGAAGAAGTACGTCAGGAAGTGCTCAGTTCCTTGGGGATAAATTAGTCAGCTGGTCATCAAAGAAACAGAAGAGCACTGCGATTTCAACCATAGAGGCTGAATACATTGCCATGTCTGGATGCTGTGCTCAGATACTTTGGATGAGGTCACAGCTTTTAGATTACGGCTTTGCCTTCAACAAAATTCCCCTGTATTGTGATAATCGCAGTGCCATTTATCTCTGCTGCAATAATGTCTAGCACTCCCGGTCCAAGCACATTGACATACGACACCATTTTATTCGAGAGCAAGTTGAGAATGGCATGGTTGAATTGTACTTCGTGACGATGGATTATCAGCTTGCGGACATATTCACCAAGGCATTACCAATAGAGCGGTTCAAATTTCTACTCCCGCGTCTTAGTATGAAGAGTATGTCTCCGGAAACCCTTAAACGTCTTCAGGAGGATTAAATTAGAAAGGAATGGTCCTACATATATCCTATGTATATATGTACATACTTAAACACAAAATCAAAATACAAAAATATAAAACCTACAAAAACCATAAAATCAGAAAATAGAAAATACCAAAAATAGTTTAAAGACATGGCTTCCGTTTATCGATAACATTTACGGACCTAGAAATGTCATTCAATAATGACACGGGTCTTTAATTGAAGTTCGAGCAGAAGTTTAAACTTTTCAAAACATGTCTTCATGGCTTGCAGTTATTTCAGAGTGCAACCCGCTTTTCAATCTGAGGAAAGCATGTCGTCAAAAAGACAGTTGTTCCTGACAACATGTAATTAATTTTTCCCGGGCATGGATTACTTCATATCCATGCATCATGGGTTATGAATACTTTTTATATAACCCTGGACTGTTTACAATAAGTGTATGTGTCAGTGCATTTATTTGTCAAAAGAAGAGAAATCTTATTTTTATTAGTAAAAAGTTGTCTTTATAATGAATCAGTGTTTTCAGTAATCAAGAAAAGACTTTCAAAGACAATTTGACCACTCACACAATGACAACCGCTCTTTAAATAGAAAACGAGTCATTATTTTAGGGGGAGAAAGTGTCATATAATAATCTTTTAAAACGGTCTTTCAAATAAGTCACGGAATAAACAGATAAAGTTTTTGATAATGACTGATAACAATTTAAAGGGGAGTTAACTTATATTAACTACAAGGGCTTTAGATGTCATTTGTTTCAAACTTTAGGGACTTATGTGCAATTTAAGACTTAGTGAATTCAGGCTTTAAACTACATATGACTAATATTGCCAACACCTCATAGTTTGTAAAAAGACTTAGGAATGTTTGGAAATTCTTTCGTAGTTTTAAAAGACTTGAAGTTGATTCTCACGGAATAGATTTAAGCTTATTAATTCTTCAAACACAATCTCAAGTATGTATGCGTACAAGGTTTTGCTGATTTCGAGGTATCAAAACCATCAAGGGGGAAGGAGTAGATACACTAAAAGGTACAATGTAACACTCCCATTTTTACATATAGCAGCGGAAGCTAATCTGGGGTATTACTTCAAGGTACAACAGTCATAATCATAGAAAACGAATCAAAAAGAGTCGTTTATGAAAATAAGTTATAATTATTTATTTCTTCAGAGTTTTTACAAAAGAGAGGTTTCTAGAATCTAAAATACAACATTTGAATGATAACGGTTTTTCCATCTTCGTGTCCTCGTCACTCCGTGCCATTAGTTACCTGAGATAAAACATGCTAAAAAGTCAACACAAAGGTTGAGTGAAATTCATAGGTTTAATTAATATAATTTGAATGCAAATGTGATAATTGGGTTACGTTGATATACACCCAGTATTTGAAAATATAATTTATTATTGCCATTAGCTCATGAATCCGATGCCTTAGGTTATAGTGATAATGTTGCCCCTGCGGGCACCTTTGCCAAAATACCCGCGTGATTTCTAATGATGTGCAATTGGTTACACGTAACTGGGTACACCAACGGGGAGTCCAGCCCAAATAGATCTATTCACATCATTCGCGCTTACTACAGAGAGTAATTAACGGTTCATGATTATGGGGACTTAAAGGCAAAGCAGTTACTAGCGCAATATTAAATTGAAATAGCATGTAGAATAATTTGCCATTCATGTTTATAGCATGTATCTCCCTCGCGGGTTTATAAAAAGATTGAAATGCGAGGCTATGAACTCACCTGAACAGTTATGGGGAAATTGATAGCTAATGTATAGGAATGAAGGTAACGGCTTCAACACGGCAATCACAGACAACCTGGGTTAATATAGGCAAGTCTTAGTTTGATGTATATAAAGTTTTTGGATATCGATGTTGGTTTTGATATAAAAATTATCATAACACCGTTCAGGCCATCATAGATTAGAAGTCATTCAGTAAACGTTTGTGGAGCGTGAGGGCACTTTAAAATCGTAAACCCAACAACCTCAAGACAGAAACGTAGTACCAAGATGAAACTTCTATATGAAAGCACCCTAGTATGTGGTATGGATATGGATCCGGTGGACCATGATTTTTTGATAGCACATCGATGGTGAATGATGTAATGATTTAGAGACATAACAGTTTTAGCATTTTAATTCAATATTCGGAAAGTTAAGCATGAGGAGCGTTAATTAAAGTTATGACAAATAATGTTTTAAATATGATTTTACACTTTTTCAAAATGTTACATTTTAAACCCTGGGGTTTAGAAAACTGCAAGTAGGCCCCTGGGGTTTGCATTTTTACGACTTTGGTCCTTCAACTTTTATTGATATACCAAGTAAACCTTGGACTTTGAAAAGTGACATAATAGACCCCTATAGTTACAACTTTGATAAAATGACACTTTTTTGTCCTTTAGTTTATAAGTTTCTAAATTTACGATATATACCCCTTGCATGGATATAATTACAAACAGTCCAAATTGCCATGCAAGCTTATTTAAACCAATTCATAGCAATTTATAAGTTATAATAAACTAAAATATGAAGTTTTAACATAACACAAGTTTAATTTAACGATTCGCTAAGCTAAAAGGTAAAATGGGTCAAATTAGGGTTTCAAAACGAAAACGCTCGGGTTTTAAGGTCAAATTCTCTTATGACTTATCAAAGCACTTATTTTAACATTATAATAGCTTATTAGGATTGATTATAACAAAAGTTTACAAGTTTAACCCATAGTTTTTAAGAAAAACATGAATTAGGTTTTCCGGTGGTACGTTTTGGTATCAAAAAAGGCATAACACTTAGGTTTTTGAGTTCAAAGCTTTATATTATGATTTTAGCAAGAACATATGAACATTATGACGTTACATAAGCAGAATATAAGCTTACAGAACCTGGTTTAAGCTTATAGCTTGGAAACGGGTCAGAATCGGGACTTTCGGCTTCGTACGGCTAGAGTAACGACTCTCGGGCTTCGTTTCTTGGTTTCTTTTGCTTCCTTTCTGTACTTGAGACTTCTTAAGATCACTTAAGATCTATTAGAGCAAAGGATTGCTTCTATGAAGGGTTATAGAGGAGGAAGTGGGGGATGAAGAAGAATGAACATACTATGCCTCTATTTATACCCATTTGAAGTAGCAAGGAGTAAGCAAGGCTTAGGATCTGGTCTTGACACATAGAGGGTCTAGGGTATGATGTGTAGAAGCTAGGAAATCAATGGTGGAGGTCTATAAAATAGCTTTGATGAGGTGTTGGGGTTGCTTGTTGCCGCGGCTGAAATGGAGCAAAAGAAGGCCATGTGCTTTTGATTTTTGACCAAGGATAAGTCAAAGTAGGTGCATAAGCTGCTACTATGATTCTAGAAGAGGTTCACATTGGTTATTTGGACTTGGTAGCAATTTAGAGGGGTCAAAATGGTCATAGAAGTAAACTAGGTCTATTTTAGGTTCGACGGGTTCTTCAAAGGTCTTAACAGGACAATGTTAAAATGATAAGAGAATGAATGAAAATAGGTTTTTAAGGAATGGGATAAAGTAATTGGAAAAGATTTAGCATTGGTTTGGGTTAAAACGGATTAAAATTGAAGAAACGAGGTCACGGATACCAAATGGTACGGTTTAGGGTTTTCTTGACTTTCTTGGTTTATATTTTGTATACTTTTGATTAGAATGATGGAATACAGATCCTAGAGCTTATATAAAGTATTATTAGATAAGTTTGGTCATTGGTTTAAGTTAAAATGGTTTGAAATTGAGAAAACAGGTCAAAGTTACAATTAGGGCATAATTAGGGTTTTCTGGATTCGTTAAGGTTTTCTAGGCTTTGATTTCTTGTACATTGCCAAGTTAAAATACTTAGAAACATGATGTGTAAACTCATTTTATGAGTTATAATAGGCCCTTGGTTTGGTTATTTGGGATTAGAATGGTTTAGAACGAGTAAACGGGTTAAATGAACCAATTAGGTACATTTAGGGTTTCTAGGATATGTTTTACGTACAAGTGAAGTAAAATGATGAAGTAATGATGAAATAATGTTTGAATAGGATTGATATGATTGGTAAAATAAGGTTATTACAAATTAATGAGTGTTTATTTTGGGTTTACAATTGGATAAAAGCCAAGAACGCGTCATAGTGTAGTATTTAGCTCGGGTTTAGGGTTTCTGAGTTTTGTAATAGGGTTGTGAGTGTAAAAATGTGTAATGAAGTTTAAAATAGAATAATTAGGGTTTAAACATGTATATTGAGTTGTAGTATCTTGCACAGGCGTGGGGTGAAGAAATTAGAGTAAAACGGAGTAGAACGGGCTATTTTAAGAAACATGCTCAATGGCTGTGTACATTGTAGCTTTTAGAGATTTGTACTTTTGAGTGAAGAGATTTATTGTTAAATGAGGTATAATATTACCTGTACATATGCTTTAGTAACTTGTGCATGTCACCTTTAGGGTTAACCCCTTTTCATGAGTTAGGGTTTAGGGGCATCCGATATTAGTTAAAGCCTGTTTTGATATGATGTGCCAATGGTACCTTGCATAGAAGTGATATTACTTATCATAATGATATTATAATATTGACTTGATAATGTTATGATGTTTACTTGACATATATGAAGAAAGTATTGCAAATGTAGGTTGTCTGAGTCCTGTAATCTTGAGTTATGCAGGTTATATTGCATATTTAGATATTGCAAAGTAATGTAATGTAATAAAGCGAAAAAATTACCCCTGAAAAAGTTAGTTCATAATAACTGATAGATTGTACATCATCTAACTTAATAGATGGATATTTACATTTATGAAAATTGTGGGTTGTTATATACAACAAGTACACGTGATAGAGTCCATAGCCTTCTTTAATTTTAGGCCATTCCGAGAAGACAAATGTCATAACCACAGAGAAAATCAGTGTCTTAACTTGTTACTTTCGGGTGCACTATTTCTTCCACATGGGGGAAGAGATATCTTGTTATTTTTAGTATGCATCATTTGAGATACCAAGGGGAAAGTGTTGTTAGAAGATTTATTCTAGCGTGAGAAGATTGTTTCTGATTCAATTAATGTTTCCTCGACCGGTCAACCACTAAGCTTATTATTAAAAAGGTAGAAATATTTGATAAAAGAGGTACACATAGGTATGATGATACCTTTAGATAGTCAGTATCCTGCAGGAAGAAATGTTTACATCCGAGACTTAGTTGACTTAGGTATTATCATTTCGGCTATTTAGAGGGAATAATTGTGACATCCGAGACTTAGCTAACCTTGGTGTTTCAATTTATATCATCACTATCTTGTAAGGAGAAATACGCTCATCAAGGACTTAATTGACTTTGGTGTTATGGTTTTGAATTAATTGTGTACTTCGGAAATTTGGGCTTTGCACATCAAGTCTTTTTAATGCGGCTTGCAAGAAATCTATGAATCTACTCAATAAAGGATTGCTGGTTTGGGGGGAAGCTAAGACAACTTCCAAAAGGAGATTATCGAGACGGACTACAGATTGCTGACATAGATAAAATGACTTTGTCATTTTCGGTTTGAACATTTTCAAGTCCCATCTCATACATAATCTTGTGAACACATTTTTATGTAATGTATCTTTAGGTGTTAAGTGTCAATGTATAAATTTTTTCATGAGTTTTTCGTTAAACTCAAAATCTTTC
The DNA here is from genome assembly GCA_026074375.1 of Tanacetum coccineum. Taxonomy (NCBI): domain Eukaryota; kingdom Viridiplantae; phylum Streptophyta; class Magnoliopsida; order Asterales; family Asteraceae; genus Tanacetum; species Tanacetum coccineum. Next base: position 11,196 of record BQNB010184978.1, read on the forward strand.
AAAATTATTATACCTGACACTCACACATACTCTCATTGTTTGAGGGGGGAGCATTAATATGTTCCTTAATCGGCTTATGAATAATCAGCACATTTTTCTCCCAGTTTTTCTAACATATTTGAATCAATTGACATCCAAAATATCAAAGGGTTTGAAATATTTGATAAGGAGAGAAAATGTGATTAAAATATGTAAACGTATGGACTCATGTGTGTACTCCATCCTTCATGTGTTAAACACTTTCGAATATCGATGCACATGTTGAGGGGGAGCGATTCTGAAAAGCCAAAATAATCGAGGTACAAAAATTTTTGATATTTATATCACAAGTACCTTGATTAAGTTTTTCAAATGGTTTTCTGGCAAGGAGAACAGTACCAAAAGACCGACCATGCATTTAATTTTTATCGGAGTTATAAGGTTGGTAAGGTTAGGTATTCGTTCCCATGATCTAGCCAGAACCGGAGGGACCTACCCAGGGACAATACACTAGTTAGTGTAGAAGTCCTTAGGTATGACATAAAAAGGAGTAAAAGTGAGAATAAGGGAATAGTGCCGACTGAGATGGAGCTAGTATTGGAACAAACATAACAAGGTACTAGTCATGAAGTATCGGTAACACTGAAGGGGTTGAAGAATGAAAAAGAATTATACATATAAAGGGTGAAAGGAATGAAGCCCTCCACACACCTAGGCAGAAACTAGGTCAATACATCTGCTATCAGAATCACAATGATGATTGCTGACATTGAAGACTGACATTATGGACCTAGTGATGCAATGCACAACTCTCCCTAGCTACTCAGAATCTCTCAAATGATTTATGTTTCATTTCTCACAAAGACTAAACACGTTATCTATTGACTTTCTCACTCTGAGTTAGTTGATTTTGAAAAGGTGGCAATCAGCTCCAGCCTCTGATCACTAAAACCAAAACGCACATTTGAGTCTAGAGCTAAGAGATTATCAATCAATCTAGTTAGGACACTATTCTAATATACTTGTCTTTCATACACTGTAAAAACAAGGATTATCTTAAGATTCCTACGCATTATACTTGTGATA
>BQNB010184980.1:0-12259 GCA_026074375.1 Tanacetum coccineum
ATGTGTAACTATTTCGAGATTGGTTGCATACGGTTTTATCATAAGATTTGATCAATTTCGATTAGTTAAATGCATTTTCAATATTAGACTGCTTATTGTTCAATTTCAGAAGTAACTTCAAATCTCAATTACAACAACCACAAAAAATCCCAAACAACAAATCGAAACTATCCTATTCCACATTCCATCACAGCCAAACATCTACAATACAACCTATTCTATTCCCATCCATTTCATCCCGTTCATGTTTCATCTCTACAACATCATATCAGACATGAAACCGAAAAATAAAAACTACATCAAGATCTCAGATTCGTCCTTTTTTCGTGTGTTATATTCAAAGAGATGACCTTTATAAGATCAAACATACAAAAGAAGAACACATTATCGATCTGTGAAAAGATATAACTGTTCTTTCACTTTCCGAAAATGTAGAAAGAGTTATAACAATTTTTGTTATTCTCTTTTCTTTGTTTCGTTTACAAAACGCAAGGTGTGAAAAGAAAAAACCTACCGAGACCATTTCAAGATCAAGAAGCCAACTGGTTCTTGTGTTCTTCGTGAGATTGTAACAACAGAGATACGATTTATGGTCTTGTATGGTCTTGTTTAGTTTGAGGTTGTGGTGTTATGATTTTCGGACTAAGAAAAGTAAGGAGGATATAGGTTGGTGGTTGTGTGAATAAGAAAACAAGAAATGGGGGCAAATACAAAGAGTAGTAGGGTTATTTGTGTGTAGGGGATTTTCTTATATCTATTATAGGGTTATGGTTATCGAAAATTGGCATGGGCTGATAGTGGGTTGTAATCCAGATTTTAAATGGGCTAAGCTACAACAGTTTTTTCATCATTGGGCTGAAATGAATTGGATCAAAAATCAGATAATGGGCTTAAACCAAAATTATACATGGGCTGACTTACCAAAATTGAAGTGGACTGGATTTGAATATTGGTGTTGGACTGAACTTATTATTCGGAAAGTTAGTATAAACTTTGTGTTTCTAAGCCTAAAATTTAATAATACAAATTTTTGGTATAACAATGACAAAAAAAACATCACTTATTGCTTAAAATGATCCGTATTAAAGATTCACGAAAACCATTAAAAAGGTTATTCTCGGGATTTAATCGCAAAAATTAATTACGGGGATGATTCGTTATCATTTATTTAAAGTTGAAGTGGGGTTTCACGGGTGCGTGTACTTATTATATCTTAAAAGTTAGGGTTGGTTGGTTGATGACTTTCTAAGATAACTTGTTTGAGCTAATAACCAGTTATGATGAAGACTTGGCTAATCTAGTTATTTGTGTGAGATCTATAAACGCAGAAGTTGGTTCTTAATGGCTCATAAGGTAATCTATCACCACATTCGGTTGTGGAATTAGTCAAAAGGTGTCGTACTACTTATACTTGATGGTTGGTTGGTTGAGGAGTATAGAGTACTTAGAGATTCGACAAGGTGCAACGCGAGTTCTCTACACTGTTCTTTATCATGAATAGTACAAGACATAAGATACAAGGGTTAGTCTACTTCAACATCAAGTTTGTGATAATGTATTTTCTCCATCAGTAATCATTACAAAGAGCCGACAAAATACGAGGTTGGAATTGAATAAGTCTGAGGAGAAGCGACTTCACACATGATTTTTCTATCAAACATTCAAGCGTAACCGAATTATGATTATTTTGATGGTCATCGAATATAATAAGGGGGAAGAAGAAAAAGTGTTCGATAGATTGCAACAATCAGGGGGAAGAAATGTGTACATCCGGGACTTAATTGACTTTGGTGTATACAACATCCGGGACTTAATTGACTTGGAGGTTATAGTTTCTAACTTCTATGAGTTGTTTGTGTGAAGTATGTGCATGTTCCCCTGAATGGATTGGCTACTAATCCGCAATGAAGAAGTCAGATTTGCTGCTAAGTGTGGTTTACTTCATCTTCTACAAATTCCGCTGCGAGCTTAAACCGTTATAGTTAGGAGATTTGTCAACTACATCAAAGTTTCATATTTGCTTTGAATGGTTGTCTGTTTGGGGGGAAGCAGTTGAACTGCTTGAAGACATGCGGTATGAACTGGGGGGAAGTCAACTCAGTTTATACAGATTACATTGTATTCCCTACAAGTGAAGAAATGATTCAAGCTAAAGATCATGTTGAAGGCAAAGCAAACTACAGATATCTTTAGCTATATGTACTTGTAGGATACATTGTAAGTAATTCCATATGCCACCACATTGGGGGAAGATTGTTAGGATTGAAAAATGTAGTGTCTATATGGAAATTATACTAGTTTATGTTTAAGTTAAAACACAAGGACTAAAAGTGTAATTAGTCCAAAGTGTCCTTATGTTTTACCTATAAATACTCCCCTCTAATCAACATTAGGGGGTAAAGCTCACATTTGTAATTTCCATTTCATTTTTCCTTTTAATAAAACTTTGAAAATTAGAAAAAGCTCTCTGCTCATCATTATGGCTTATTCTTATTTTGAGCTTCCCCGACCTCCCGAGATCGTGAATCGAGAAACCTCACAAGATTAGTCAGTATTAGGGTGTGAAGTTTGTAACCAAAAAGCTTGTTCATTAGACAATTCTTGGTGTAGAACAAAACGTTTACCAAAATCTTCAGATAATCAATTTAACTCAACATAATTAATTGGAGTAGTATTAACTTTCTTTTCTTTTGACATTGGGTCGTTTTGTTTTGCAAGCATTTTGGATCGACTTACTTCTTCCAAAATCAATGTCTCTTCATCATCAATCACAGGACTAGCAACATGTTGACTAGATATAACACTACCATCATACAAGGTCGGCTTAATCCGCTGAGCTTTCTTGAGATAAAACGGATTTTGATAACCAAGAGCTTGTTTGTGAGTGTCATCATAAAAAACTTGTGGCTTTGTTAACATGTGCACTGTTTGAGCAGATTGACCCACTTTGTAAACAATATTATCCAATTCCTTAATCTTCTTTTCTAAATCAATTTCTTTATCTAAATATTTACTTTCCTTTTCTTTGGATTCGTTTTTGAAAACAGTAAATGTTTGCAATAAAGATTCCTTTTCTTTGATTTGATTTGAAAGATTTTGTTTAAGTGAGTCAATTTGCTGCTTAAGTGCAAGCTTTTCCTTAATCATATCATCCATTTGAGAATCAATCATTTTTTCACGTGTGCTTAAATCAATATTAAGACGTTGTTCAAAAGTTTTGACTCGTTCTTTATATCTCTCAAGCTCAGCGGTTAAGGATTCATTATTCTTTTCTTGATTAGCCTTTTCCTAATTATTTACATGATTAATCATTTGTTCTGACATTTGTTCAATCACAGATAAAATCATTGAATCTTGTTGTGCATACAAATTAGTATCTTGAACAGCTGCCTGTTGTGTTTCTTGCAAATATTGAGAGTACGAAATGATATTGCTATCACTCGTTATCTCATTATCTGTAAAATCAACAACTGGTGTTTGTTCAAAACCCTGCATTGCATGCACACTTTGATTATCCATATCAGTATGATAGGGTTCAAAATGAGGTACCTCTAAGATAACGTCTGAACCATAATTGGAAAGATTAGCCATCAGAACCGCCTTTGCATTAGAGACATCATCACAGTCAGAATCATAAGCATCAAGATCCTTAGTCTAGAAAGCAATAGTGTTTGGAATGGTTGTCTGAGCAGCTTGACCATCTGGAATGCCTGGATATGCAAGAAATGCTAGTTGTTCTTCATCTAAAAATTTTCTAGTTTCCTGTGCTTTAGCCAACATTGCCTTTTCTTTAAACCATGCATCATTCCTAGGCCTCTTCGGCTGAGAGCCATGTGACCTTCACCTTGACAATTATAAAATTTAACCAACCTTGCTTGCCATCCTACATTATTTCCCCCAGAATTAGTAGAATTACCCTTATAGCTATTACCAGCATAAGTTTGTCCTTGCCTCCCTTAAACTTGTTGCACAGTAACCCTGTCGTCTTGAATAGTGGCTTGGTTTCTCAGATTAGAGGAAGTTCTAAGTTGATTATTGGTTGAAGGGAACCTTAAAGAGGCTACAACTATGAGAAAATCCATTGCCTTATTGAGACAGGCAATTGGATCATCTCCTTGATTAAACACAGGAACAACTTTCACACCCCACAAAGGCGGAAACGTGAGGCGCGGCGAGAAAGGGAATCATCACAACACATTGGCGTCTATATAGAGAAACTAAAACATGCATAAAAATACAAGGTATAGACACGCAGTGTCATGAAAATACCCAAACACATCAACAAAATCCAAAAGGCGTCTGACATTGAAATGAAGGCAGTTCATGTCAACGTCATGACATGCTACTTTCAATACTTTCCTATTAAAGGAAAAGCAATTAACATTTCAATCACATAAACAATAACGAAATCTAGATTAACTAATCTCGCAGCTGCTACGGTCCATCTAGCTACTTTTCCTAACTTTAATCTCATCCTACTGAATACCTAAAAATGATGCTTATACATCAACACAATGGTTGGTGAGAAACATAGGTTTTCAGACACACATATTCAATCCATTACCAAAATCATTAACCAAATTACTGTGATTATAAAATAATACTTGTGCATGACAATTATGCTAACTAACATACAAGCTAACATGCAATTTAATCCAATCAATCATTCAAACACCAAGCAGATGACCGCGGTCACTCTTGGATCATACCAAATCTCTTTCCCTCTAGCTCAGGCCATAAATACCCACAAGTAATCCTCTTGACTAGGCAACAATTCCTTCCACAAAACAGGCCATGGATACCCGTAAGTAACCCTCCTGACTTAGTTCACACATCAATATCACATCACATAACATGTAGCACATAACGCATATCAGTATTAATAGTTCATGCATTTTCACTAACACATAATCATAGAAATTTAAAACTCATTTCAACACTTGCATCATTTTCATCCTAAGTTTAAAACCATGTAAAAAGTCAGACTATGTAACTCACCTGAATGCTTAAAATGTAGCTTCCAATTCCTATCACGCAACTATACAAATAAATAAACACGGTTACACGCGACTAAGCTAAAAGCTCTAGTCCATGTAACACACATATGATGGATGTCTAAGGGTTTGATTAACCATCATGGGTCACCCCGACACCATGCCCAACCTTAACCATCTCATTAACCCATTACACTAGATAACTACAATTGATTCAAAAATGCAGAATTTTAGTGTATCTTTACTAACTTAAAAACCTTACTTGCTGACCTTCATAAATTATACCAAAAATCACTTAAGTTTATTTATGAGTTTACTAACTACCTTATGATTCCCAAGTTCTCATTACATGTGCAACTATCCCAAATAAAATCCAACTTCAAAACTGTCCCAATTCGGATCTGATTGCACACTAAAATGTATGGCCCTAATTACCATACTTAGACACACAATCAGAAGCTATCCTTCTAGGGTTTCTTTATATACATATTGAACCTAATCACTGTAGATTGGCTAACCTTAATTCCACTTTTAAGTTAGGGTTTTACCCTCCTAAACATGACCTAATTCTGACCCGTATTTACTATTTTGACAACTTTTCTTGTAACCAATATTTAACCAACTTCCAGAACTCCAAATCATTCGAGGCCGGACTTTTTGAAAAATAGACTCTTTGAACTACAATTTAGGCACTTGAATCATATCAAAACACGTTTTTAACATCTAGATATCATCAGTTGAACACAGACCTAAATTCTGCTCAACTCTAAATCATGTTCTAACGCAAACCCTAACATGCAACATGCATGATCATAACCCTAAACTAACCCTAATCATTATACCATCATTAAATTTCATATATAATCTGTATTTTATGTAAACCCTAGATCCATCATATTAATTGTTACATGATTTAAAGAAAACTAAACAACTAGGGTTTACGAACATACCTAAATCCTTGATTCTTGAAACACTAAATCACCAACTTGATCTTGATAAAAAAAATCTTTTTTTTCATGAGGGTTTCGGCTGATCACAAGGGAGAGAGGGGGAGAAAAGTGATTTAGGGTTTTATTGGTTTTGTATTTATATCCTTAGAATCCTAATTATAGTCAAACTTTGTTTCCTTTTTTTTCTTTTCTTTAAACCGGCCGAATAACACCCCTATATATATATATATATATATATATATATATATATATATATATATATATATATATATATATATATATATATATTTATATATCTATATATATATATATATATATATATATATATATATATATACATATATATATACATATATATATATATATATATATATATATATATATATATATACACGTGTATATATATATATATATTTGCGTTTATGTGGTGAACAATTTAAAATGTTAAACAATAGGTACCAATAAACACAAAACATGTGTCATATTCAGATTTCAAATTTAATTAAATTTAAAAACTAAATGAGAAGGCACAAAAGGGCATTTTAGGCAATTTGTATTCCTAATTATTCTCTGTATCTTCATGACCTAGCGTCATTTTGTCTATCACTTCACTTGTATCAAAAATAACAAACCACCATTTCTACTCTCTTTATCTCAGATCTAAATTAAATATGTGAAAAACTATTTCGCATCTCCAAATCAACCCATTTCCCACATTCTCAATCTACTTCTCTTTTTTCACGTTTGTAAATCAACAACAAAACTCAAACGTATCTCCAGCGAAATCTATTTTACCCACTCAATATCCCTCTTTCTCTAATCTCAATAAAAAATACTAGATCTAGGGAAGAACACAACTACTACCATAGATACATGTTGGGTTACTTCTACCGCTGCCACCTCTAAGACATTAGTACCATTGTCTCCACATCCTACTGTCACTGGAAATTGGGTAAGAAACCCTTCCGTTCTAAACAAAAGCTTTCTCCGGTGAGCGGTTTGTTGCCGCTTTTATAAAGTGGTGGTTCTCCGTTCAAGATGATGTGTCAGATGGTAGTGGTGGTACAAATCATTGATGTGTCACCGGTTTCTAAGATCTTTTCGCGCGGTCTTTTATTTTTCCGATAACTTGCCGCAATTAATTTTAACGACCGAACCATCAGTCGCCCTCTCAAAATCATTTAGGAAGCCAAACGAACAAAGCGCTAGGAACATAGAAATTATCACGCCGCCACATCTCCAAAAAATGGCAGTCGTGTATCATTATCTAGTGAGGGCTGGTACCGTATCACCCACATGTCCCACAAGTTTGGCGTCATTAGTTATTTTTCTATTGTGTATCAGTTCAGGTATTTATATGCATAAGTTATTTTGGCTGTTTTGTATCAGTTCGAGTATATGTACCAAGCAATTTGTGAAATAAATGAATGTTTCTAGTTTACTTTTGTATTTGATTTTTTGTTTATGTACCAGTTGGACTATACCATTGAAGTTTATGATTTTGGTTTTAGTTTGTTCTTCATCGGTTTCATTGTTGTTGTGTGCTAATTGATATATTTTTATAGTTACTAATTTTGCATGTGTCATTAAATGTTTGGAGCAAAATCAAAAATTTGGTTTGTAGTTTTGACAATCGTGTTCATTATTTATTGGTGAAAGAAAAGTAAAAAATTGATCTAATTTATCCTGTACAATAATGGTTATGAGAGTGTATGAATAAAAAAAAATGTCTTTGAAAAAGGATTGTTATGAAGAAAGAGAAATGCGTTCAAAAAATCCATGGTGGAACCAAATGCAGTATGTCGTTATTAAACTAGTACAGAATGCCACAAGTTTTTATTTTTATTATAGTTTAGCCATTCATTTAATTAAATTTGATGTTCACTCCATATGCTTTTAATGGTTTAAAGGTGTACTCTTTTTTATAGTTACTTAAGTGTTTATCATAATAACGTCTCCATATATATATATATATATATATATTATTATTTATATTTATGTTTTATATATAATATATACTTATAGTATATCTATATTTATATATATATATACATATATATTATATATACATATATATATATATATATTTATATATATATTATTTATAGGTGAGACGTTATTATGATTATACACTTATTTAGTAGACTATAATAAGCACACTTTTGAACCATTAGATCAAGCATGATGGGTGAACATCAAATTTAATTAAATGAATGGCTAAACTGTAATAAAAATAAAAACTTGTGGCATTCTGTACCGGTTTAATAACGATATAAATGCATGTTGGGTTCCACCATGGATTTTTTGAACGCCGTTTCTTTTTCTTCATACTATTCCTTTTTCAAAGACTATTTTTTTATTCTTACTCTCTTATAACCAGTTACAGTATATAATATGCATCAATTTTTTACTTTTCTTTCACAATAAATAATGAACACCGATTGTACAAAACTACAAACCATATTTTTGATTTTGCTTCTAAACAGTTAAGTGACACATGCAAAATCAGTAACTATAAAAATATACCAATTGGCACACAACAACAATGAAACCGATGAAAGAACAAATTAAAACCAAAATGATAAACTTCAATGGTATAGTCCAACAGGTACAGAAACAAAAAATCAAAGACAAAAGTAAACTAGAAACATTCATTTAGTTTACAAATCGTCTTGTACATGTACTCGAACTGATACAAAACAACCAAAATAACTTATACCTGAACTGATACACAATAGAAAAATAACTAATGACGCCAAACTTGTGGTACAAATGGGTGATACGGTAGCAGCCGCCACTAGATGATGATACATGACTGCCATTTTTTGGAGATGTAGCGCCGTGACAGTTTATGGGTTCCAAGCGCTTCGTTCGTTTGGCTTCCTAAATGATTTTGAGAGGGCGACTGATGGTTCGGTCGGTAAAACTGATGGCGGCAATTCACCGGAAAAAATAGAAGCAAGACCTCACTGAAAAGATCTTAGAAACCCGGTTGACACACTAATGAATTTGTCGAAAAAAAACCAACTCTACCATCTAACACATCATCATGAAACGGAGAACACCATTTATATGTAAAAAGCGACACAAAGAATAAACCCACTCTACGAGAAAGCGTTTATTTAGAACGGGAAGGGTTTCGTTCCAAGATTCGGCGGCGGGGTAGGATGTGGAGACAATTGGTACTTATGTCTTAGAGGTTGGCGCGGTAGAAGAAACCAAACCATGTATCTAAGGCAGTAGTTTGTGTTCTCTTCCCTAGATTAGTATTTTCTTTATGAAGGTTGAAGAAGAGGTATATGAGTGGGTGTAAAATGATTTCGCTGGAGATACGTTGAGTTTTGTTGTTGATTTCAAACGTGAAAGGGAAGTAGATTGAGACTGTGGGAATGGGTTTTTGAATTTGGAGATGAGTAAAGTTTTTCCATATTTAATTTAGATTGAGATAAAGAGAGTAAGAAATGGTGTTTTGTTATTTTGATACAACGTGAAGGATAGACAAAATGACGCCTAGGTTCAGGTGAACAGAAAAAAATTTAGGATACAAAATAAAATTACCTAACTGCCCTTTTGTGCCTTCTCATTAGTGCTTTCTGTTTTAATATATTTGAAAATCTGAATATGACTCTTGTTTTGTGTTTTATTGGTGCTATTGTTTACATGTTAAGTGTTCAACGTGAAGCAAATCTATTATATATATTTTACGTTGTATTATATTTATGTATATTATGTATATATAATATATTATTGGTATATATATATGTTATTATATGTATATGTATATATATTTTATATATATATATATATATATATATATATATATATATATATATATATATATATATATATATTTTATAGTATATATTATATATATAATTTTATATATATATATATATGTATAGGGGTTGTTATTCGGCGTTTAAGAAAGAAAAAAAAGGAAACAAAGTTTCTGACTTATTAGGAATTCTAAGGATATAAATACAAAACCAATAAAACCCTAAATCACTTTTCTCCCCCTCTCTCCCTTGTGATCAGCCGAAACCCTCAAGAAAGAAAAAAAAGATTTTTTATCAAGATCAAGTTGGTGATTTAGTGTTTCAAGAATCAAGGATTTAGGTATGTTCGTAAACCCTAGTTGTTTAGTTTTCTTTAAATCATGTAACAATTAATAGAGGGATTAGGGTTTACATAAAATATCAAGATTTTATATATGAAATTTAATGATGGTATAATGATTAGGGTTAGTTTAGGGTTATGATCATGCATGTTGCATTTTAGGGTTTGCGTTAGAGCATGATTTAGAGTTGAGCAGAATTTAGGTTTGTATTCCACTGATGATATCTAAATGTTAGAAACGTGTTTTGATATGATTCAAGTGCCTAAATTGTAGTTCAAAGAGTCTATTTTTCAAAAAGTCTGGCCTCGAGTGATTTGGAGTTATAGAAGTTGGTTAAATATTGGTTACAAGAAAGTTGTCAAAACAGTGAATACAAGTCAGAATTAGGTCATGTTTAGGAGGGTAAAACCCTAACTTAAAAGTAGAATTAAGGTTAGCCAATCTAAAGTGATTAGGTTCAATTATGTTTATTAAGGAAAACCCTAAGAAGGGGGGGGATAGCTCCTAATTGTGTGTCTAAGTATGGTAATTAGGGCCATACATTTTAGTGTGCAATCAGATCCGAATTGGGACAGTTTTGAAGTTGGATTTTATTTGGGATAGTTGCACATGTAATGAGAGCTTGGGAATCATAAGGTAGTTAGTAAACTCATAAATAAACTTAAGTGATTTTTGGTATAATTTATAAAGGTCAGTAAGTAAGGTTTTTAAGTTGGTAAAAATACACTAAAATTCTGCATTTTTAAATCAATTATAGTTATATAGTGTAATGGGTTAATGAGATGGTTAAGGTTGGGCATGGTGTTGGGGTGACCCATGATGGTTAATCAAACCCTTAGACAATCATTATGTGTGTGTGTTACATTGGACCTAGAGCTTTTTACGCTTAGTCGCGTGTAACCGTGTTTATTTATTTGTATAGTGGCGTGATAGGAATTGGAAGCTATGTTTTGAGCATTCAGGTGAGTTACATAGTCCCACTTTTTACATTGTTTTAAACTTAGGATGGAAATGATGCAAGTGTTGAAATGAGTTTTAAATTTCTATGATTATGTGTTAGTGTAAATGCATGGACTATTATGTGACTGATATGTGTTATGTGCTACATGTTATGGACGTCTATGCTATTGTCAATCATCATAAAGTTGCAAAAGATATTTGGGATAAATTTAAGCTTCTGATGCAAGGAACGAAATTGTCATTACAAGAAAAGGAATGTAAATTGTATGACGAGTTTGATAAGTTTACTTTTGTGAAGGGTGAAACACTATATCAGTACTACTGGAGATTTGCTCAACTCATCAACAACATGAATGTTATCAATATGTCAATGAGAGCAGTTCAAGTGAATACAAAGTTTCTGAACAGTCTTCCACCAGAATGGAGTAAGTTTGTGACGGATGTGAAGTTGGCAAGAGATTTGCATACAACAAACTATGATCAATTGTATTCATACCTTGAACAACATGAGGTACATGCAAATGAAACTCGCTTGATGCGTGAACGTTACCAAGATCCTCTTGCATTTGTTGCTAACTACAATCAACCACCGCCTCAACTTACCAACTATCACTCTCAATACAATCCTACACACGTTCCTCAACAAACAAACAACATGATTCCACAAGTTCACTCTCCTCAATCTTTCTCACCAATGTATCCACCTACTCATCCATCTCAACCACAAATCAATCATTCATCTGTTCCACCATCACATCCATATCAGTCTCAAGTGAATCATCAAACCTCATCTGTTCCATAGATTGCTTATCACTCACCTCAAGCTTCAACACAACCAATGACTGAGTTCCCTCAAATGGACTCAGGTCTTGCTGTCCCTGTGTTTAATCCAGGAGATGATCCAATTGCCTGTCTTAATAAGGCAATGGCTTTTCTTACTGTTGTAGTTTCTTCAAGGTTCCCTTCAACCAACAATCAACTTAGAACTTCCTCTAATCCAAGAAACCAAGCCACAATTCAAGACGTCAGGGTTACAGTGCAACAAGTTTAGGGGAGGCAAGGACAAAGTTATGCTGGTAATAGTTATAAGGGTAATGCTACTAGTTCAGGGGGAAATAATACAGGAGGGCCGGCTAGGGTGGTTAAGTGTTATAATTGTCAAGGTGAAGGTCACATGGCTAGGCAATGCACTCAGCCAAAGAGGCCTAGGAATGCTGCATGGTTTAAAGAAAAGGCAA
>BQNB010184981.1:0-12259 GCA_026074375.1 Tanacetum coccineum
ATCCATTCCGAAGGAGGCGAATTAATCCATTATGAATGAGGCAAATTAATCCATTTTGGAGGAGAATTAATCCATTTTTGGAGGCGAATTAATCCATTTTTAGAGGTTATTAAATCCTTCTTTAGGAGGCGATTTAATTCATTTCTTCAGGAGGCGATTTAATCCATTTCCTTTGGAGGCGATTTAAACCATTTCTTCAGGAGGATATTTAATCCATTCTATTAGGATGCGATTTAATCATTATTACAAAAACAACAAACACAATACATTACACTAAAAACGATCCTTATCAAGATTCACCTTCACTTTAAATGGCTACTATTGATTTTTGACTACGCTATTTTTGTACGATGTTACTTATTTGGGATTGAAGTAGGATTTCACGGGAAGTGTACTTATATCGTCTTCGATGAAGATGACTTGTTCAGGCACATACGGTTTGTGATGAAGACTTGATTTATCTAGTTATACCTGATGTAAGGAGTTACATTGTAGTACTCACGGGTTATAGCTATCACTTTAAGGTGTTACATTGTAGTACTCAGTGTCTCACGTAGTTGAGGAGATTACAAGAGATGTTATATTTTTTTTATACTTTGGAGCGAGATGTTATATTTTTTTTATACTTTGGAGCGAGTATATGGTACTTAGAGATTTGCCTCTACACCGTTCTTCGTCACACTGATAGTACAAGATTAAGTGTCAAATCTGGGATTGTGCTTTATTCTCGGGTTTGTTTCATCGGGTTGTCTCCATCAGTGGTCATCAGTATTAGCCTACAAAATAGATAAGGGGATTTAGATCGGGTTGATCAAGAGAGATTTGTAAAGAGAGTACCGACATCTTCTCACAAACTATTGCTTATGCAATCACGGGTATATGAAGCTAAGTAAGCAGTTTCAGTTGGCATATGTTGTACACATGTGTAGGATGATTCCTCAGTTAGTCATCATCCTGGAGAGAGAAATGTGTAGAAAGTGTACTATACGGTACTTAGTTGATTTTTTTTATGTTTCGTTTTGATTTTGTAGTTTCGACTACATAGGAGGGATAAATTTGGCACACTCGGATTAATGACTTTGTTTGTTGAGCAATTTATATGTGCACGTTCTGGAGGGAGAAAAGTGCCCATTTCGGGTCTTTTTTTGATATTTGGTGTGCTACGGTTTCGACTTCGGTAAAGGGATAAAGTGTATACTTCGGGACTGGAATGCTTCCTAAGTGAGTCGATATTGATATCATTCCTTCCTTACAGATTTTCCAACATGAGAAAGGTCTTTGAGCCGAGCTGGAGGAGGTTGTATGACTCAAGACGAGTGCACTAATTCTTATCAGTCACAGGGATGTCAGTTTAGGAGGGAATTAAGAATAAGATCCTATTAGTTGGGAGGGCGTAAAAACTCAAGATACTGCACAAGAAGTTAAGAGCATAATTAACATCAAAGCCGAAGTATTCGGATGAGAGAATTTCAAGGATGAAAAATGAGAAGCAGATTCAAAAGACTTCGACATGACCAGAAGTACAAGAAAAGGAAGCTCTCTCAAGGCATGCAGCTAATTCAGAAACATCAAGATGACCAGAAGCGTGTGAAGAAATCTTTTGAAGACGTGTCAGGAAGTTATGAGCAAAAATCCAATCAAGACCGAGATCATCGATAGAGAAAACTTCTAAGTCATCCTCAGCAGTATGTTTACAATGTGTTCGTCTACAAGCTGAAGAAATAAAGCCGGAGTATACAAGTAGATCAAGATCATTGAAGACTATCTCAAGGAATACTAGACTTCATTCTGATCATTTTACTTTATTTTTGCGTGTATGAAACATTGTAACCAATTCATGTGTGACACCATCTTAGAGGGAGATTGTTAGCCTTACTATTTTAGTAAAGCTGGCGTCTTACACGTAAATTGGACTATCTATAGACCAACTGCTACACGCAGGGACTATTATTGTAAACAAGGTATAGATAGCTTTGTGTTAGGCTATAAATACCCCTTATGACTCTCCATGAGGGGTTAGTTGAATCATTGTGTAATCATTTGTATATTCCGCCCTTCTAATCTAAACAACCATACAAGTTTCTCTTTCACCTCTCTCTAACTTCTCTCACTAGAAAAACTTACAGTGTTTCGATTTTTGGTTTGATCAATCCCGACCCCCAGAATAGGTGAAACACTAGTCTAGAAAACTACAATGGCTTATGTACACTTCAGTGCATAACCCGAGCTTCAAATAAAATGGGAGTGTCCGCTTCAGTGCGCTTTACCTTAAAAAGAAGAGAAATCTTCTTGTTTTCAAAACAGTTGAACATAATTTTTCAAGAATTTTTCAAAATGATCACAAAATCTTTCAAAATTCCGTGTTCAACACTCTCTCCTCATGTCACTTTTAAAACCAAGTTTTAATGCTTTTAGACACATCCTTACATATCTTCTTTTGTGTGTCTAAAACAGTTCACAATTGTATATATTTATCAGAAAAGCAAAATATAAAAATATAAAACCTATAAAAGAAAATTACAAAATCAAAAAAATTTCAAAAATACAAAAATAATATTCTCTGGCATGTCTCTTGACAATCGATAACATTTGAGCACCTAGAAATGTTGATTAATATTAACACGGGTGAATAAATGAAGTTCGAACGAGAGTTTCAAAAGCTTTCAAAACATGTCTTTTCAAATTTTTCCCACTCGACTTCTATGTAAAATGTCAGCGTTAGCTACTCGGTCACCTAAAGAAAGAGAAATGGTTCTTTTATGTACATTTATCCTAAACAACAGGAAATTCACATCTTCTTGGTCTTGAGCAATGTCATGCAAACATTCAAAGTTTGCGAATGCTCAAGAGAAGCACCAAGAAAATGATAATTATGGATAGAAATCATAAAATCATTTTCCTGTGAGCATAATTTTTTTCATGATATTTTCAAAAAGAAATTTTCAAATTCTTTCAAAATTGTGTGCTCAACAAACTCCCACTGCAAGTTTTCACTATAATCTTTTATCGAGGGGGGGTATAATAATATGATTCATTATGCATGCTCGTATGTTTTCCCAAGACTTAGTTAGACTCATGTGAATTACCGGACATTAACTTGTTTTTTAATTCACTAATTGTCAAAAAATTATCACCACATATGCAATTTTTGAGGGGGAGAATAGAGTGATAAAATGTGATCAATACGGATTAATAATGGAGTACGAATCTCAATTTATAAATTGCGTTCCCAAACGTCGCATGTGCAAAACTCTTTCATAATATGGTGCATATGTGTAGGGGGAGCTTTTTGGTAACTCTGAAAACTCTTAATGTGTCATAAATAATTTCTCAGACATGTTGATTGATTTTTTCAAATGGTTTTATGGATCTTCATGGCGATACCCAAAGACCGACCAACTGTTGTCTCTTAAGGAGGAATAAGGCGGTTAAGGTTAGGAATATTCTCCATGAATCCCAGCCCGAACCGGATGATCTACCCAGGAACACTCAATTAGATAGAGTAGAAGTCCTAGGTATGATTGAAAAAAGGAGTAAAGTAAGATCGAGAAGAATGTTATCCAAGGCATGAGTTATCACCAGAACAAACCCAACAAGGTGATAACGAGGACGCGTTGGTTTAACATTGAAGGGGTTGAAGAATTAAAAATAATTGTAAGGATAAAGGGTGAAAAGAAAGAAGCCCTCCATACAACCTTAGACAGAAACCGGGTCAATGCATAATCTATCGGTAATCATAAAGATGATTATGATATTGAAGACAAGTCATCATGGACCCAGTGATGCAAGGCACAACCCATCCCAGCTATTCAGGCTTCTCTTAAAAGAAGTTTATTTTGTTTCTCACAGAGATCAACACGTTTTTATCGGCATTCTCATTCTGAGATCGTTGATATTAAAAAGGTGGCAGTCCACTCCAGCCTCCGATTACCAAATAACAAATGTGCACTTATAGAGTCTAGAGCCATCGAGATCAATCAAAAATCTCACTAGGACACAAATTCCAATATACAAAATGTCGTACATCATTATACAACATTTGGTATCAAAGAGTCCTACGCATTAAAAAAAAAAAAAAAAAAAAAATTATCTTATAATGGTAATTTGCTCGAGGAACATTCAGAGTGATACTCCTTTAGTATTCATAGTGATAATTGGAAACCTTCCAGAGTCAACATCAAACAGCTCTGCGGTAGGTGACTTGCGAGATTCTAAATGAATCAAGCTTGTGTCAACTGGATATCGATTTTGGTCCAGTATATGAATTGACGACTCAATCAGAAAGATAGTAACTATCTGATTCACTCTTACCGTGTTGTCTGCTTTGAGATGCCCCGGTAATGAGAACGGGTAGTGCAGCTGCGAAACCCTATCAAGGAGATTCTTTTGAATTAACGGGGAACCGTGGTTATTGCAACTATATTCGACGAAGTGACAAAGATACTTTTGTCCATGTATGTTTATCATTAACCTATACTTGCAGGTTTTCCCGACGGTAACAGCTTCTAGTCCATATCGAGTCAATATTCAAGACCTCATGCTCAATAGACAAAGATAAATACATAATGAAAGCTCAAGCACATGTGTCAAAGTCTTCTGCAGTCTCTGATGTACAAGCACTTCCTCAAAAGAACATTTTTGACCAGATTGCCAGAAAATAACTAAGATATATCTTACAAGTGGATCAAGTACTACTCCTTCCATGATGTAGTACAATTAATAATTAATAATGTTAAATATAATGTTGAGAAAGATTGTTAGCAAGCTTTCAGATCCTTGAGCATGAGGGTGGAGACATAAGATCGCAAAAAGGCATAAAGATTCAAGGATAAAGATTCAAAGATCTTAGTAGTCAAGACAAATCAAGGCCAAAGACCACAATATCAGTATTTTTTCAAAGAATATCAAGTTAAAGATCAACATCCATTATCACAAGCATGCAAAAGGAACTTCAAAAGAATTCCCAAGACTACAAGGTTCTAAGACTCAAGACGTCATAAGAAGTGAAGCCATATGTGCAATGACCACCCCTTAAGGGGAGATTGTTAGACTTAGTTTTATTAAAGTGATGGTCATTAATATTCTCGAACCTTGTATAAGTAAAACGTAGTTTACGGGAATTCATTTAAGCTAATTGGGCCTAGGTGTCAGGCTAAAGCCCATTAGATTGGTCCATTAAGGGCCCAAACGTCCCATAAGGAGTCCAAGTCTCTTGTACTATATATACTACCCTCTTAGCATGTTAGGAGGGCGTTGCTTTTCATTTTCTTTCTTAAGAAGTTACCATTTTTCTCTCATCTTCTCTCTAGTTCTTTCTCTCTCTAAAATTCTTTTTCTCTCTCTAAAAGTTTTATATTTTCGTGTGTGATGATGTTGAAATGATAGCATAACATGTGGTATCAAGAGCCAAAGAGTTTCTTTTGGTGATTGGTGTTTGTTTTTGTGCGTTTTTTTGTTCGAACCATCACAAAAGATTTATTTTTGTATGTGTTCAAATACCATAAAGTTTGCATTTTTCCTCTTTGTCTATCCTAGTTTTTTTGTTCGAACCATCACAAAAGATTATGTTTATGTCGTGGATTGATGTGAACTTTGTGCCTTGTTTTGTATTGTTGTGATATGATTTGATTAAATATGCATAGTTGGTATAGAACTAATACGAGCACTCTTCATATTTATTAGACTTAGTTTTATTAAAGTGATGATCATTAATATTCCCGAACCTTGTATAAGTAAAATGTAGTTTACGAGAATTCATTTAAGCTAATTGGGCCTATGTGTCGGGCTAAAGCCCATTAGATCGGTCCATTAAAGGCCTAAACGTCCCATAAGGAGTCCAAGTATCTTGTACTATATATACTACCCTCTTAGCATGTTAGGAGGGCGTTGCTTCTCATTTTCTTTCTTAAGAAGTTACCATTTTTCATCTCATCATCTTCTCTCATTCTTTCCCCCTTCCCCTCCCCCTCTAATTCTCACTTTCTCTCTCTCTAAAAGGTCTTATATTTCGTGTGTGAGAGTGATGTTGAAATGATAAGCATGACAATATATATCACGCTTGATCGGAAATTTGATACGAAGAATTTTTAACTTTTAAAAAAGGAAACATATTCACCCACCCCCCCCCCCCCCTCTACGGTTTCTACAATTTGTATCAGGAGCCACGTCGCTCTAATTTCAAAAACAAATGTGGTTGAGGCATTGGATGAACCAATTAAAGAAGTGCCCACAATTATCGTCCACACCGTACTTTTGCATAAGTCTTTCAACTTAGTGTTTCGGATGTGGAATTGAGGCAAATCAACCTTAAAGTAATTTTGTACTTTTAAATAGTCGTAGGTAACTCCAATTTGACGCACAAGCAAGCCGAGAATTCGGTCAGCGTGAAGCTTGACTTCCTTCTTTAGTCGGGTTCGACCAGCGACGCGTTAAACTTCCCACACAGTTTGTCAAATTGGATGAGCCTTTCTAACCATTTAGTACGAAAATTACCAATCAACTATTTAATCTTCAAAACAATTCTTAATTTTTTATATTGATTTAGTCCATATTATTTTCTTTGAAAAATTACCCTTTTTGTTTACAACAATTCGCCATAATTAAATAAACAAAAACAAGTAATTAAAATAATTGACTAAACAATAAACACATAATAACAATTTATATGCGTTAAAGTAAATCATGTAGCCACATGCAATCCTTTTATACGATGAACCCTAATTTTAAATTCTAGGTTTTACTTATCATATATCCAATCAAGAATCAATATATAAGTCTTCCCGAATTTTAGATTTATCGTACTAAAATTAAGTGGTCAAAATATACACGTAACAAATTACTTCATATATTCTCATGATCCATGATAAACATGCATGTTTGTCATGGATCCACACAATACACATAACAATTATCCCGTAAAGATCGTAACCCACATACATGTCATAACAATTTAATCATGTATATTAAACCTCTTTAATCAAAACATGTACTTTATGGTTTCTTATATAAAATTTTCGACTAAATTTTTTTTATAAAACCCTTTCATGTATTTTAACATCAATACAATATTAGTTATTGATTTTAGGTTTCGGTAATTATCAACATGTTAAAATGGCTCGTGATGCCACTGATGGTTTTTATACTTTCATAACAATTATATTAAACCATAACATCAAAGCATAGAATAGCGGAAGCAAATAAAGGATCAAATAACATGCTTGAATAATTAACCGAATTAGGGTTACATACCTTTTGATTCTAGCCCGAACAAGAATCAAATTGCTTAGCGATTATCTCCAGGAACCCTAATTTGGGTTTATACGAAAACAATCCAAGAACAATCTAAAGAAAGATTGTATCACGATCTTGTACACACGCTATGTATCGAGTTAACCAATTACTAGCTTGATAACACGTAGCGTTTAACCGAATGATTCGATCCGATCAACCCAAGGTTATGGAGCCGAATGAAGGACAAGAATAGTGATAGAGTTTTTAGGGATTATTGTGTGTACCCTTTTCACATCTCCATGTAGGTGTTTATATAGGCTCCCTTTCCCTAATGTAACATCTATTCATTAATATCAATTATGTACCATCAATTCTTAATTATGTAACATAATTATGTAACATTATGTAACATTAAGTAACAATAATTATGTAACATCAATTATGTTATTATGTACATGTCCTTGTCCTTATGGTCGTTAGTCTTTTCCGTTAAATACTTAACGACCGTTAAACGTTTACGTGTAAAATTAACAAATATATTATTTATTAATTGTTAACTCGTAGTGAGTGCAATCTCGTGATCTTGAGTTCGATCCTAACACACATCTATTAATTTATCGTCCATAAACTAACAATTTTGACATAAGTAATCTTTAAAATATGAATGTTACGCACCATATATTTTTTAAGTGTTGTAGTATGTATTTTTGAGTTGGGCTATTATCAGATGTTGTAATCAATATTATGAGATGTTGTAATCAATATATTTGGAATGGAATTTGCAGCATCTGCTCTACAATTACAAAACTGCCTAAAAAATTAACCGAAAGTTTTAATGTCTCCATTCATATGTTTAGACCACATGTCACATCAAAATTTATGCTTTAAACTATTAAGGAGATAAATATTTAACAAATTGAGCATACCTCTCACTAACGAACCAAGTAATCTAAAAAAATAAAACAAACAAACACTTAAGTTTACTTAACAATATCAAACAAAAGTTAAGAAATTTATAGAATTAATAGATCTTAAAGTCATCAATGGGTAGGCATGTGCTTATGAAGCTCATTTTCGTGTGAAATTCCATGTTAATCTTGTGAGATTGTTAGTAAGGAGTACCACATGATCTAAATTTGTAAAAGCATGTAATATACTTCATCTTCTAAAATATCAATGGTATGTATATGATTTCTCGTTAAAGTGCTAATTTTGAGAATCATGAACTGATTGTTTTCCACAAAACATTACACTATGACGATCAATATAAAAACTCTTAATAATTTGTTAATATGAAAAATACTCACCAGAGATAATAAGCATATCAAACACTCAATTAAACCGACTTGAGCTATGATATTCTTACAGTTTTTACTTAATTCTTTTGGACATTTTTCACTTGCATCAAGCCATCAACCAAATGTATGGATTTGATCAACAAAGGTAATGATTTGATTATTTAGAAACTAACCTTCCAAGTTTCCACGCAGGCTCTAATGGCTCCAACAGTCGACCAACACAATGCTTTCTGATAGAGAGACATATATGGGATTTCCATCACTGGCCTCGAGTGCCTTGTTTGTCAGAATCCTAACATGTAATAGAAAATGTCACATTAATAACCGAATAAAGAGCTAATAGAGTTGTTAACCAAATGCTTTAATCCAATTATCAAATGTTAAAGTATGATAAAGAAACATAAGTAGAAACTGAATGTACCAAGTATGGAAGTTGTATACGTTGCTTGCCTAAGTGATCCGGCTATTCTTTCCTGCTAAAAACAAAATACTTAACACATTATCAAATGTATGACGGTAAAGAATACAAAAGAAAGAATAGAGTCGCCCTCCAATCCCAAAACATTGTAATGTAAATAATAATCCTATAGTCTTGTATTTTGAAACAGTCGATGGGGTCTTCAAGGAATTAGTTCCTAAAAGGCAGGAAGCTTTGTTCAAGTTGGTTTTTATACACATGTGATATCGGAGCAAATGATTTGTCAGGTGGGTTGTTGCTAAAACTTCGTCTATCGATCAAGTCAAAGCCGCCCTATCCTGATATCCTGGGGTCAATCTGAAACAGTAGTTAAGGTGTGAATTGTGTCTCAGTTTAATGCATATGCATATAGCTGTAGTTCTTACATTTTCAGTTTTTTTTTTCAGATAGGACATGCATGATAAAGGAGGAAGACACTTTTGGATAGGCCCGATTGGTCGTCTACCATACATATTGGAACATTTACCAACTAAACCGCGAGATACACATAGTCAAGCATGATATACAGTGTTATATTTCGTGGTTTAATAATTATATGGTTTGTTGAAAATGTAGGATTTTAGCATCCTCTTAGAGCTTGTTGTGGCTATGGCGGAAAGCACAACTACAACATACACGTTGGATGTGGAGGAAGAGTAATTGTAAATGGGTCATATTCCTACCCGTCGTACCCATTACAGATTGCTTGTCATAGGAAATGAGACCAAGATCACTCTACATATGCAATTCTGATTCTAATGTTTTAGTTCGATAGTTTTTATAAGCGTGTTAGAATATTACAAGAAAAAGAGATTCATCATATAAAACGTCGAATACAATAACTTGACTGCCTAACACAAGCATAAAATTGTACGGTAACAAATACCCCCCCCCCCCCCCCCCCCCAAATTCTACTAAATCTAACTCATCTAAAACTATATTTCACTTCATCTTTCATACCTCATATTGGTCGTGAGTCAGGGCCGTCGCATGGATTTTCGATGACCCTGTGCATTATTATGATGCCCCACAAATTCCAAAAATAGTATGAACCGAATTATAACTTCTCTTTCATACAAATTAGTACATTGTACTCGGATAATGACAAAAAATGCATACATATATAACATAAATTTCAAACTTTTTGGTGGCCCTGTGCAGGCACCTGTCGCACTCCCAAAATATCTGCCCTGAGTAGGTTAGCGAGTTACCTTATTCTCATTGTGCATAATCTATGTCACTTCAGCTTTATATTTTGTCGGGCTCATACGAATTTGTGTGCCAATTCATTCATGCTTATCTTAAATGAATATTAGTTATATTATTTATGGTTTGTTAGGCATTTTTTTTCATGCTATTCATCTAGTGATCTTTAATTACAACTTAATATTAATGACGTATAGTAGGTATTCCAAGCCTCCGGGCTTGGGTCACACTGAACACTTGGGATTCTGGGCCCAAATTAGCAGTGAATGGCCGAACTAAACCTCCAATCCTGCACTTGGTAACGGGCCGGAGTGACTGTGACAACATGATAATCAAATAAAAATTAATGTTGAATACTCATAAACAAATTTTTATAACAGTTAAATTTAAGAAAAGAGGGAAATAAAAGTTTATTGTGATTGAGTTATCAAAGCTTTGTTCAGTCCTTTAAAAGTAAACAAATTTTTTTATTCTTTTATTTCAATTCCTCTTTGGCCGATTTCCCTTGAGGGATAACTCGGGTATCATTAATTTTGATTTAGTTAATTATTTATTTCATACAATATGATTAAATAATTAATAAGTCATTTATATTATTATTTATTAACACATTATTGATAAATACATAAGTAAAATGACTTAGAAATCATTTGATATATATGTTTGACTCCTCGTAGACTCACATAAACTTAGCCGCATAAATATTAAATGTGCCTTGAACATGTTATGTCACGATGCACATTATCCTTATATTATATGTGTTGTCTTGATATCTATGATGCTTTAGAGTTGGATTAATAATGTAACTAATCTAATAATGAGCGATGTACGTTTCTTGAGACACTTTATGGGTAAATTTGTTTATATTTTCGACGAGTTAGTGTATTTTTATGTTTTCTTGATAAGGATGGAAAATACACGAATTCTTGCGGGGATCTCCGATATATGTTGGGGACGGGCATGGGGATGCAAAACTAAATCTTTGATGGGGATGAAAGCACAGATAAGGATGGAGAGTGGGAACGGGGAGGAGAAGGTACATACGATCGCCGATATTCTCCGCCCCGTTTTCATCCCAATTACTACGGCAACCGAATAATGACGCGTCCCTGAGGTACGAAATTGAGATGTTGCTCTCAAACTCGACCGATTCAAATGCGACCCTCGCTTGTTTTGTTACTTAGTTAATACAAAAAAAAAATCTACGTGTTGCACTTGCAGGTACATGAAGAAGAAAAAGAATGATTTTTTTTTCTTTTTTCTATTTATTTTATAAATAATTAATTCAATGTTAAGTCTTTAAGTTTCATTTCCTTTATTATTGTTGTTTATAAATAATTAAGTTACCTTACTGACATTTTAAGTGAGATTTATGTTAGTTTATTAATAATTAGTTGTTAATGTAATGTTCTTGATAATTAAGAAAATTTTCATTTTAATGTTTAAAAAAAACGTGAGATGTGATAATCTTATTATATCAATTTGGTTAGGAGAGATAAAACTGATACTCCTTCCGTCCCATAATAAGTGTCCACTTGGACTTTTTTAGTTTTTTTTTTATCTAACTTTGACCATAAATATTTTTATTTGTGTTATATAATACTTGATAAAATTATACCATTGAAAATTCATTTAAAAACCGAATCTATTCATATAACTTTTATTAAGTATTATATAATACAAATACAAATATTTATGGTCAAAATTCAATAACAAAGACTTTGAAAATTTCAAGTGGACACGGACGGAGGTAGTATGATAGTAGAAAGTCAGTCTCCTGGTGGTCCTTATCACACACTTAGTTTGCTAAACAAACTAAAATGACAAACATTTTTAGGTTCCCTATTAACAACCCCCACCCCCGGTTCCCCTTGGCTATAAATAGATCATTCGTTAATCAATCTAAGCATCCCAAAGCAAACATATTTATACATTTATACATAGTTACATACCCTCTCTATAGAGTTTGTAATTGCTATATAACAAGATCGAACAATGGCCAGTAATGTGTTTGGCAAGCCAGTAACCGAGGGAACTCGCTTGGAGAGGGCAGCCACTGCTCGAAAAG
>BQNB010184982.1:0-12259 GCA_026074375.1 Tanacetum coccineum
AAAAACAGACAAAAACGTAAAAACAGAGGAAACGTAAAAAAAAGATGAATAATGAAAAAAAAGGCGAAAACGTAAAATAAATAACGAAAACGTTAAAAAAACGGATGAAAACATAAAAAAACAGACAAAAACGTAAAATAACGGACGAAAACGTTAAAAAACGGACGAAAACGTAAAAAAATGGACGAAAACGTAAAAAAACAAACGAAAAAGTAAAAAAAAGGGAAAACGTAAAAAAAACAGACGAAAACATAAAAAAACGGACGAAAATGTAAAAAATTAGACGAACACGTAAAAAATTGATGAAAACGTAAAAAACTGACGAAAACGTAAAAAAACGGACGAAACGTAAAAAACTAGCAAACACGTAAAAAAACTGACAAAAACGTAAAAAAACGGATGAAACGTAAAAAAAAGATGAAAACGTGAAATAACTGATGAAAACGTTAAAAAACGGACGAAAACGTAAAAAAACTGGCGAAGACGTAAAATAACGGATGAAAAGTAAAAAAAAGACGAAAACGTAAAATAACTGACGAAAACGTAAAAAAAACGAACTAAAACGTAAAAAAAAGACGAAAACGTAAAATAACTGACGAAAACGTTAAAAAACGGACGAAAATGTAAAAAAATGGACGAAAACATAAAAAACAAACGAAAACGTTAAAAAAAAGACGAAAACGTAAAAAAACAGCCGAAAACGTAAAAAAAACAAACAAAAGCATAAAAAAAGACGGACGAAAATGTAAAAAATTAGACGAAAACGTAAAAAACTGACGAAAACGTAAAAAAAGGAACAAAACGTAAAAAAACTGACGAAAAAGTAAAAAACTGACCAAAACGTAAAAAAACGGATGAAACGTATAAAAAAGACGAAAACGTGAAATAACTGACGAAAACGTTAAAAAAAAGGCAAAAACGTAAAATAACGGAGGAAACGTAAAAAAACAGATGAAAACGTAAAAAACGGCCGAAAACGTGAAAAAACTAACGAAAACATATAAAAACGTAAAAAATGTAAAGAAACGTAAAAATACGTACAAAATGTCAAAAAAATCAATTAATTGCAATTTGGGCAAGATTTGCCAACACTACAAATAATGAGGGAGTGGTAGTGTGAGTTTTAGTAAATTTACATTTTTGGTCCCTCCATGTTTTTTTTAATATTAAATCATGTCTTTTTAATCTAATGAAATGGATGGTCAAGATTTGTCCCTTGGTATGCAGGGAAAAACTAGTATGCAAAATAACTCACCTCATTGATATCTTACTCCCAAACACAGCACGAATGATCAAGAAGCAAATAAGAGTCTCTTGCTCAAAAAAAGAAGCAAATATTAAAAAAAGAGTGGATACAAATAATGCAATCAACAATGTAATGATAATTCTTCTTACCAGCTTCTAGCTAAAGTTATACAGTATATTAAAACGGGAGTTGACTTCATGTGTCCAAAACATACACCTGTAGTCCTCCTATTTTAGATGAGTTGCAACCTTACTTCTTAAAAATTAACATTCAGCTTTTTCGTTATACAGATATATATAGAGAGGCAAGATAGTCAGTTATAACAAGATTAACAGATTTGTTTAGCTTGAATGGTGCAACATGAGATTTATTTTTATTTATTTATTATTATTATTATTTTGACGAAATGTAGAGGTAACTTTGTACTTTTTTTTGAGACCTAAGGATTAAAGAAGAAATTTTGAGAAAGAAAACAAGAAGAAACTCCCATTCTATTACATGAATTACGTAGTAAATGAGAGACAAAGTCTTTATCGAGAACTTTGACATCTCTCATATGCCATGCTAGTGGATGAAATAGTCTCCAAAACATATACTTATAGTCCTCCTATTTTAGATGTGTTGCAATTTAGGTCTTAGAAATTAACATTCAGGTTTTTGGTGAAACATATTAAATATAGAATGCCAAAATGGTCGGTTATAACACAATTAACAGACTGTTTAGCTTGAATGGGCTACAAGAGAATTTTTTTTGTTTTTTTTACGAAGTTCAGTGCTAACTTTGTATTTTTTTCTTCTTTTTTTTGGACCTAAGAATCAAAGATGGAAAAGGTATCTATTATGGAAAAACATCCTCTAATCATTTGAACTTTAGAGGTAAAGTTCCTTCACATAGATAATATCGGGTCTACTACGGGATCCGGTTTTCTTTATCCTTATAAGAGAACTTTACCTCTAAAGTTCAAATAAACTTTAGAGGATCCTTATCCATCTATTATTATATATATAAATACAGTCCTTTAATTTAATGTACGAGCTCATAATGAGTGTGGAGGTACTCATTATGAGTGTGGTGTAAACATTCAACCTTTGATCTTCTAACTCCCATCTCCCATATATCTCCCATATCTTACAAACCCTTCGTCTCCAAAGAACGGGGCTACACATACATCAATTCACTACCTCACTTAAATCTACCACCATCATCACTCCTACCATTCAAAACACTTACATCAACTGAAAAAAGATGAAGGCTGGAAACAAATTAGGGTTCTTCATTCTTCAAAACAATTTACACAACATTGATTCGAGTTTATATCAATCCTAAACGATTAGTCTTTTTTTTCTAATCAGGTTCTTAGTCTTCTCCTTAATTTTGTTATGATTTGATTTATCATGTGTTTTTTATTTGATTTTTGTTATAGAATTGATCAAATATGAGTTGCTTAATTTGTTCATGATGGAATGATTTTATGATTTAAATCCCATAGTACACCTATTTTGATGTGTTGTTTTTTATTAATCAAGACACACACAAAAAACAATCGGTGTCTAAAATCAAACGGTAAAATTAAATTTTGAAATTAAGGTTTTGTTATAATGTAGGGGTGTTGTTAATTTTGGGGTTTTGTTATTTCTTTGTGCCTCTGTTGTTAGTTGCAACAGCTCATATCATTTTAATTTAGGAGTGTTGTTAATTTTAGGGTTTTGTTATCTCTTTGGCCGATTTTCTTAGTACTCAGTATTTGAACGGAAGCATGAGAAGCAGGTCCAAGCTGTTAAAGTTGACTCTGTTAACTTGCCTTCTGAGGAAGGGATAGTCCAGGTGACAGGAAATGATAACAGTGAAAAGCTGTTTAGGGAAGTGGAGAGAAGCGGGATTCATATTGTGGGGATGCATGCTCATGCTGCACAACATAGACATAACCATGCAAGTGGGCAGGAAGGTTGTCATGGGCAAGTTAGTGAGCATTTGAATGGGAACTCACATATGCATTCTCATTCCCATAGGTTCGATGATGATGATGAAAGTGGCATACGACACATTGTTGTTTCACAGGTAAACGTTAGCTTAACTGATTTTATGTGTTTTTAGATTTGTGTTTTGGAACTAATTTGGAAATGAAGGTGCAATAGTGTATATGTTTATAATGTTTGTGTACAAAGATGTTCCCTTTGGTTTTTTTTGATTATTCATTAAGATCTAAATAAATCTGAATTGGATAATCCGCTACATACTACTGCAAGGAAAAGATATACACCTTTTTATAATATGAATAGTATGTGCTCCTGTTTAATAATACTTCTTTACTTAAGAGTGATTTATTCTTCGCTCATTTAATTTCTTATTTCTAAGATAACCAGATTATCCAGACGCAAATATATGTAATATGGTTAGGAGCTTATTTAAAAACTATAGACACATGAGCAGATTATGTACCGGGTAGTAGTTCTAGGATAGCAAAACATAGGTGAGGGTTCTTGTGGTATTAGTGAGGGTTATGGTAATGTTACTAAGGGTCAGAGTGTTCAAGGGCGTCGTACCGAACATCTAAATATACGTCATTATTCTTTCGTTCCTATTCTGCAAGTGTTGTCATCAGTTTAGGCCAGACACAGGTTAATGTTGAATGTTGTGAACTGAATATCGGCGCTCAAACTGCTGAACATATATGTGAGTATCTGTTTCGTAGTTCATGTTTTTCATATGTATATTCATAGTATTTGTGGTTTTGTTCATGTTGCAGCATTGAAAGTGGATGCTCCATATCGATCCGTTGTTCCTTCTATGAGAACCATAAGAAAATGTATGATTCAGTCAGTGTGTTGGAAGTGGGCAGTAGTTCTAAGAAACAAGGCATTGGTGAGGGTTCCAGTATGCGAGTTCACATTTTGTAACTTCTGCTTTTCGTATATACGTTAATGGTATTTGTGGTTCTCATTTTTATGTTCATGTTGCAGCATCAAAAGTGGGTCTTCAGCATGAAAGCAATTTGCCTTCTATTTGTAATGATGTATTGGAAATGGAATACATGTGTACGAATCCAGGTCGTGGAGGCCGTAATGAAAACACTTATATTTCTGATTCCTATGATGATGGGTTTACTGCCACTAGCAAAGAACAGTTTTCTAGTATGTGACACCAGCTTTGTTGCTCTCGGTGAACATGTTACTCCTTCAGCGTGTGGAACATTTCGGGAGACACGTGCATATATTTGACAATGTCAGTTGCTGTATTTGCATTTTAGGTTTTCTGATATCTTAGTAACCTTGAATGTGTTATTGCAGGCGTTGATACACCAGAAGTGTTACTGCGGTTGGTACAGACACACACTCAAATATCACAAAGCATCAGAATATTTTGAGGTATATGCTTGAGCTGTTTTTATAGATCTATATGATTATTGGTGGGGTATAGTACGGTGAAGTAGACATCTAGAGGTAAGTTTGTTTCGAGTGGGTTTGGTGCGAACAATCATTCTTATTTTTCAACTGCTGATAATTCTAAAATTACATGACAATCAACCTTCATACTAACCTTTGAACTTTACACATTATACAAATGCCCCCTGCATTTTAGTCAACACACCCTGCATTTGGTCTTTGCAGTGCCTAAGATATGTATGCCACTAACAGCTTATTGAACTGAAGTGTAATAATTCAATTTCTTTTTATATTGATTGCAGGACGATGGCTCTAAGACACACGACATCTTTTCTTGAACTATGCAGCTTGGTAAAGGCGGATATTGAAAAATAGGAAGTCACGAATATCTCGGTCGACAATATCGGTATTGAGGATCCATCAGTCGAGGACTTCAGTTGGAAACTAACGCAAAACCTTCAGGGGGAGGAGCTAGTAAGAACTTATCTGCTAAACGTTATGTTTTGTGTAGTTTTTATTACAGTCAATCTTATTTTGAGGTCATTGCCGCTGCATGCTTACAGTTACAGATGACGGATAAAGGTACAAAACGAAAGAAACCACGAGAAGGTGGGATGAAAAGAGAGGAAAGAAAATATAAAAAGTATGTGAGGGTAAGTTTTAAGTTTTAGATATTTTTTCTTTTTTAAATAGTAGCTGCAATTTCCACCCGTTTCACTAGCAAAGAGGTCCGATCAGTTATATTTTTTTGCCATGGGTTTGTTAGTGCAACTTAGAAAGTATTAGGTGATTTCAATATCTTTTTGGAAGGAATTGGGTACAGCGACTAAGTGGGAGCTTTAACATACAATTAGTAACTGCTTATGAAGATTGCCTACAAGTTGGTGAATGTTATGAAAGTTAAAACTGATGATACATATGTTTTGATAGATGCTTAGCAATTTACATAGCTGTTAATCAACTACAAAACACCTCTAAACAATTGTTGGTGATGAGGTGTCATTTTATACACTATTTTAGGGTCATTTAATCCTTTAAATCATGCAAATATGCCCTTATTATGTGCTTAATCGTTTGTTTTTAGAATTTTAGCACTTGAATGGCATTTGTAGGAAATACACGTGACTTGAGCTCATTTGGAGAAGAAACGGACAAGACTACGGACCTACACTAAATCTCTTGAAGAATCGTGCTCACAGAGTGTGGAGACGACGTCGCAAGCATAAAGCGATGTCGTCGCGATCTATCTAGTAACGGCGTTAGGATATTGACGACGACGTCAGGACATAACCGATTCAAATCAGATCTAGAAGATTCCATTGGTGACGGCGTTGCGACTATAACTGGAAGCTGTAGCGACGATTTCTCTATATACTAAACCAAATTTAGGGTTTTAAGTGTGTAACTTTATATAACTTTTGGGAGCTAAACCCTAAGTATTTTGTCACCTTTTAGGCAGACTTTAGGGCCTCAAAACCCTATTGTAACTGACCTTAATCCATGTTTTAATCAAGTAAGATTATCTATCTTTAATTATTCAATATGTCTATATGTTGTTTGATTAATCTATGTTCTTGCTTTATTTATAACATGTTATGCTAAACCCTCCTTTGTATTTGCTTATGATTGCATGAAAGTTGGATTGTAGATCCTTTTAATATTGCTTCTTGTGATGAATATGAACATTAGGCTTTAGAAAACTAACCATAAGATATTAAATTGGCATAGACGTCTAGGGAAACACGGGAAGTGTAGAAAGGATACCATCGGTAACAATCTTCATACTACCTTACCCATTATATGGTTGATCCCTCTTAAGATATTTCAATTGCGTTTAATATACTCTTAGGGGCCTTGTAATAGTCTTCATACTACCTTACTTGTGTGTTGCCTTAATGGAATAGTAAATAGACGACGGGTTCGTGTAATTCGTTCATGACTTAGGAAATACTTACACAGATAATCACGAGTGTGACAAGGCAACATGATTAGGAGAGGCAATCTAATGAGTAATGCTTGATTAAATAAATACATTATTTTATTATAAAGTTATCACCAGTAGTTTAGATTATATTCAGTTTAATAATTAGTTAAACAAACCAACATCTCAAACAATTGATTTACTTGCTTTCTATAAAATATAAAAATACAAAAATAATCTTCTTTCAATCCCGTAGATCTTAGTTAAGCTCTGTTTGAGCCTTCCCAACCTATTCCCCTAGAGAACGATAACAACCCATGAGTCTTGCCTATACTACACTACAACGACTAGGTTCTCTGCCTAGGGAGTTGTAAAACTTCTTGTTGAAGTCCTATGACTACCGCATCAAGTTTTTGGCACCGCTGCTTGGGGAATAGTTAGGTTTCGAACTTAGTTTAGCTTAGTTCTACTCGCTTGAATCCTTTCAATTGTGAATTTTATTTCATTATATTAGCTTTCTTGTAGCCTATCGTTTCTTCGTGTTGATAGTTTCGTAATCGATTCTCGTCAACCACCATAGGAGACGCGAATCCTATCCGTACTCTTGGAGATTACTCCAAACCTAGCCACGAGGGCTACAGGAATACCATTGAGCTCCTCATAGGGAACAATGTGGTACCTCTTCGATCCGACCCCATCCGGTTGGTGCAAAACGGATGCTCATTCCACGAACTTCGATCCGAGGATCCAAACCAGCACCTCAAGGATTTCTTAAAACTTATGGACTCACTTGACCTTGACGGCGAAAATAGGGAAAAAACGCGCATGCGTTTATTTCAATTTTCCTTCACAATCAAGCTAGCAATTGGCTTGAATGTCTTCCAACAGGATCCATCACCACATGAGAGGATCTTACTACTCGTTTCCTTGCTCAATTCTTTCCACCAGGAAGGACTTCAAAACTCCGCAACGATATCATGATGTTCCAACAACATCATGGAGAATCTCTCTCAGAAGTATGGACTTGTTTCAAGGACTCACTACAAAAAGTCCCTCATCATGGCATCAATTTTGGCTCCAAGTCCAAATTTTTTATGACCATGTCAATCCCGTCACAAGACGAACCATCGATCAATCGGCCA
Organism: Tanacetum coccineum; assembly: GCA_026074375.1. Classification (NCBI taxonomy): domain Eukaryota; kingdom Viridiplantae; phylum Streptophyta; class Magnoliopsida; order Asterales; family Asteraceae; genus Tanacetum; species Tanacetum coccineum. The sequence goes on from BQNB010184982.1 coordinate 7,694, forward strand.
GTGGTAAACTTCGTGACCAAAACGCCAAAGAATCCTGGGCATTACTAGAGGACCTCCCTCTATGACAACGAAAGTTGGAACGACCCAAGGGATTTCGTTAAGCCGGTTAAGGCAATCTCTTTGCCTCAAGATCATCCCCGAGTACATTCGACCGCCGCCTTATCGAGCTCAAAAATCAAGTTTAACGTTTGGTGGAAGCTCACATTGCTCCGATATAACCTACTCAAGTGAACAAGATCACTTCCTCGTGTGAGATCTGTAGTGGTCCCCACGATACTCAGTACTGCATGGAAAATCCTAAACAAGCCTTTATTGCATATACATCCTCGCGTACCGACGAAGCGGGAGGTAAGTGGTACACTTTCAAGCCCGAGCAAAACAATTTTGGTGACACCTACAATCCATCATGGAAAAGTCACCCAAACCTTAGGTGGAGACGGCCCCAAAATTCTCAAAATAATTTTTCAAACCCACCTAACTGGTTCTAACCCAACGGTTCGATCCCAAACCGTTCCTTCAACAACAATCCTCAAAATTTTAACAATCAATCAAATATCGAAGGATTGGTGTCCAATTTCATGGCATCTCAGGACGCTAGATTGTCCAAGTTTGAAGCCAATTTCAAACAACAGCAAAGCGAGATGACCAACAAAATCGACATAGTATTGAAGGCCATCACCTATCGAATGGCAGGAGTACTCTCTAGCGACATGGTTAAGAACCCAAAATTGAATGTTCACCCTACCTCTCTAGTTTTGTCGGCTTATTCTTACCTGAAAATAGATCCCTAATGCCCCTCTCACCCCTCAACTTCAATCAATGTTGTCAAAACATGCTCCAAGGATGCAACCCGTTCCTAAACAAGCCAACTACAAACAGGGATGAGGATTGGAACACTACAAACAGAAGAACCTGAACCAACTCTTGAAGATGAATTCCAGGATTTGCATGTTAACCTACCGGTTCTCGAAGTCCTGGCTCATGCTCCAATCTATAACGCAATGCTGGAAAAATACGTGGAGAGCTTAGAACTAGGCAAAAATGGATCGGCATTTGTCCAGGGCGAAGTATCTGCAAAAATGGAAGACCCCGGGCTATTCACTCTACCTTGCAGATTAAGGAACTCAAAATGTTTCGACACTTTAGCTGATTTAGGATCGTGTGTAAACATAATCCCACTATACCTATTCAAAAAGCTCAACATTGTACTATTAGAAGAGACTGGCCATATCTTCGGGTTGGTTGACAGAACCAAGTTATAACCCGTAGGAATTGTCAAATACGTAGAAGTCCACATAGAAAAACTAAAACAATTAAACGATTTCTACGTAATCGATATAAAGAAAGGCCCCGAAACCCCTTTGATAGTGGGAAGAGGATTTGTTGCAACCGCCAATGCAGTTATAGATTCTAGGAAGGCCAAAAATAACGGTAGGAGAAGGAATCACTAGGTCGGTATTCAGAGTAAAAGAAGTCGATTTAGGAGAAGAGGAAGCACCCTATTGGACCACGCTTGGAAAAAGGGAGTCATATAAACCACGACCTAGCTCAGACGGAGTAGGTGCACAAACCCTTTACTATGCTAGAAAGGACTTCTTAGATTGTCATTTGCCCATAGAATGAGAAATTGCTAGAGATGCCGAGATCAACCCTTTTAAGAATTCCTTTGTATTTAGAAGAATGGTGAAGTTTTTGGGAGCCATACCCATAAACCTTAAAAGAAACATGTGAGAGTCAGAAGATTTAATACAAAGCCCAATCGACCAGAACAAACCACCCAAGAATGGAGACGGGGCATGGCATGCCAAGATTAGACCGATTGATCCAGATGGAGAGGAGTTCACCAAAACCCTACAATCAATACCCACTTCTAGAAAGCTCTCCGAAAGATAAAGCCCAAGGGAAATCATCAACTTGGACCACTTCTACGACACCTAGATGTATGACTTTGAGTCTAGCTACAAGACTAATAAATAAAGAAAAGTGCTTCTTAGGAGGCAACCCAGTGTTTATTTTTCCCACATATTAGGAGTGTCGTGTATTTTAATTCTTCTCATTTATTCTTTTATGTTTGTATTCATCATTTATGTAATCATGCTTTGCTTTGTCTTTAACCTCGTCTTAATTGCAATCAAAGGTATTTTGCAACAAAATAAGTGTAGGGGAAATATCCTTTTATTAAGAACCAATTCAAACATAATTAGTAAATTATTTAGATTAATTCGCGTCAGTTTCAAGTCATATGATTGTATTGACTAATCTCAGGTTTCATGCAGCAATTTCATACAGGAAATAACTTATATAATCGCGTGCATGAAGTTTTTCAAAGAAAACGAAAAGAAAATTTTGCTCAAAGCCTGGAGACGGCGTCAGGATTTATCTTGACGGCATCGTGAGCCTAGCTATAGGAAAATTTGAAAATTTTTAAGTATTTTCAAAAAATAGTTTGCACAACATTTATAAATTGTAATTCTTTTATAAACCTGCATAAACCTATGATTATATCATCACTCTCATCCTATCTTTACTGCTTTCATAGAGTCAAAACCCTAAACTCTCGTTGTATATATCTATCTCGCAGATTTTATGCTTGGTGTAGCTGTCTTTGTCTTTGATTACAGGTTATATTTGATAAGAAGAAGCTTAGAAATTCTTAGGAAGTTTCAGTGGATGATTCTTGGAGGACGATTTAACCAGTTATCGCATGTTTCTTCTCCATTATTGAGCAAACCAGGGGAGTACTAGTTTCTTTTACTTGTTTTCTTTTCCCTTTAATTCGTTTATACAGGTACTTCTATAGAACATTGAGGACAATGTTCAACTTAAGTGTAGGAGAAATAAGCCTTAGAAACTATTCCTTTAATTTTCATTTGCTTGTTCCTTAAAATGATGGGCAATATATCAAAACATAGCATAAAAGGTAATTTTAACCAAAAATTAAAATTTTTTATGACGCATACCGATGAAAACTAACTATTAATAGCATCTCATGGATAGGAATTTATATAACTAGCACAAAAAACCCTCAGAATTCCACCTGATGTGAGGGTTGTGAAGACTTCACAATTACAACTCCCTAAGTAGTGTACCTAACCGTTGTAGTGTAGTATAAGCAAGACACGGGGGTTGTTATCGTTCCATAGGGGAATATGTGTCAGTAAAGGTCCTAAATGAATGTAGCTAAGAACTAGAGGTTGAGAGAAGATTATTTTTTGTATTTTTATGTTTTATGAAAGCAAGTAAAATCTCGAGTTTAGAAGGTGGTTTGTTTTAAACAACTAATTAAAACTAAATTAAACTAACTAAGATTAGGGGAATTCGTATGAGGAGAGAATAATGTTTACTTAATCATGTATGATCCTTGGTAGCTTCTCCTAAGTCTATTGCCTTGTCACACTTGTGATGTATATGTAGGTATTATTCTAATGCATGGTGAATTACAAGAAAACACAGTCTACGAAATAGCTAGCTAGAGCAACGCACAAGAAAGGTAGTATGACGACTATTACAAGGCCCTTAGTTTAGATAAATGCATTTGTATTAATACCTAAAGGGGATCATCCACATACGGGTAAGGTAGTATGAAGACTATTACCGGTGGAATCCTTTTTACGCAATCATGTCTCCCAAGATCTCACGATAAGGGACTAAACATGCACACACATCAACAAAGAGACAACAAAGTTAAGATATACATACCAATTTACATAAAATCATAAGCAAACACTTAAAAGATCTAGCCTATCATGTTCAAGATAGAGGAAGCACAATTATATATCAAACAATAAGACATATTGAAAGATAAAAGATAAAAGAACTTCACTATGATGAATCAAGCAACTAGGGATAGTATAGAAGGGTTGGGAAACCCTAAATACTCCCAAAATCTAGTACACCTTGTTCTCCCACGAACTAAACCCTAATTTCTTCTATCAAAAGTGCACAAAAAAACGTAGAATTGAGTTTATATATATAAAATTCAGGCCGCGACGGCGTCGCCATTTTCCAGACACCATCGTCAAGCTAGGGTTTCTTTGGGTCTTCAAACTTGACTGCTGATCCAGACGCTGTCTCCATGATTCAAACGGCGTCCCATTTGAGTCCAGACGCGGTCGGGAATATACAGACGGCGTCTCCAGAGCCTAGTCTGGAATCTTCATCAATCTTCACACCCGTTAGCTACCTTGTCCGTTTTATTCCCTAATTGAGCCCAAATCTCGTGTATTTCCACCAAATGTCTTCCAAATGCTTAAAATTAAAAAAGAAATGATTAAGCACATATTTAAGACAATTTTGCATGATTATAAGGGTAAAATGACCCCGAAAAAGTGTATAAAATTATACATCATCACATACCTCTACACTTGGGATTTGCTTGTCCTCAAGCAAATAAGCTTTTCTACCTTAACAAGATACATATCGGGGGCATTCAACTTACTCTTTAAAGGCTTCATGGCATAACCAATTAGACCTCGTAACTAGAAGCACAAGAAAAATAAACTAGCACCTCACAATAAGTGTATGGATTCTCTCTCTTTCGGTGTATAATGAATTATAACGATATGG
>BQNB010184983.1:0-12259 GCA_026074375.1 Tanacetum coccineum
TAGATTCCAGATAATAAGTATCACCAAATTCTTCATCTCATTCAGTAGGTTCCTGTATTAATGCTCAAAAAACAAAAGAAATTATATCTCCGAATAATTGTTGGTTAGAAAATAAAAACTAAAAACTAAAACTGTACAGGAAGTCGATATGCCGTATCCATGTTTCAAGTTGCTCCGTATTAAGACCTGTAAGAAAACAATCCTAAGTACGGGTGAATACGCCGTATCGACAAGTCTGACAATAATGTTTTAAAGTGCAAGAAAATAAAGCGGATAACGTCCAGGTGGGGTCAATACGCCGTATCCATAGAGTTTGGATACGCTGTAATGACTACCTGGGAAGACATACTCGATAACAGAATTGAAGTTACATTCCGGGTTGTCTCCCGGCAAGCACTTTTGTTTACTATAAAAGTCTTTAAGTTAGACTTGCTCCAGCTCTATTCCCATCCTTATTAAACAACTTAGGGTCGAAAGAAATGCCAAATGGAACATATAAATTTTTAATAAGATTTATTAGCATCCCTTCGTTAAAATATTTCCAAATCATGATATTAACACTTAATTCCTTGATAAAAGTTTCAGCAGTGAACAATTTACTACATGTATCATGACTTGTTTCCAAAATTTTTTTTGACCCATGTGCATTGGTACCAACATTGATACCTATTACATTATGTGACGGTTCGATAAATATATCCCTCGAAGATAGTTTGATATCGATTTTATCATCATCATTGTCCGTATCTAATTTTAAATCATTGAAAGAAACTATCTTATAAGAAAATAAATCATTATCATATATAAAATTGTATATCTCATCATCAGATTTAGACAATGATGTTTCAATTTTCCAATTAACTTCATCGACATGATAAGGACTTAACATGGGTTCAGATGAGAACTGTAATTCGGATGTAAACGTATCATCATATGCTAGAGATTGGAATTCCGTTTAAAAAAAATTTAGGTAGTAAACTTCTTCATCATACATGATCTTACCATAAGTAGTAGTTTCCTAGTTATACACCTTACCGTTCTTGAGAGCTCTCTCAGTTTCACGCTGAACATATTCCTCTATAGTAATGTTATGTTTGAATAGTGTGGAAAACTGGAAGGGGGGTTGAATAGTTTACCGCTTTTTAAATTAATGTTGTGTTTGTTTATAAAAACTTAGATTCGATTTTATGTGATATCAATATGTGAACAATTTGAACAATGCAAGTAAGTAAATAAGTAAATATGAAAGACAAGAGATAAGAGTTAGAAAGATCAAACCACAACACAAGGATTTATAGTAGTTCGGTAACAAAGCACCTCTTCGCCCTACTCCACTCCCCGAGAACCAAACTCGAGAGTGCTCTTCACTATGTCAACAAACTCCTTTTAGGTGGAGAAAACCGTACACGACTTTGCTTACACCAATTTCCGACAATAAGCGAAATGTCGAGTTCTAATCCTAGCTAGAACCAATCTATCACGACTAATCACACTACTTCACAACAACTCATAACTTTGCTTCACTTCACGACTTGTCTTCTCTTCACTGTTTATCTTTACTTCACAACTTCTCTTCTCTTTACAACCAAGACACTACTACGATCACACCAATCTAACACTACTTACAAAGATCACCCGATCTAACTATACTTACAATAATCACCACAATCTACTTAATATACACAATTACGATACACACCTTCACAATATACACAAATGATTTACAAGATCTAACATAACTTCACAATAACACCAACAAAACTATAACACTTCTTGACTTAATGATAAGAAGTATTCTTCTCTTGCACTTGAGGAATTAAGCTTGGATCACTTAGAAACAAAGCTTTATGATTAAATGATCAAAGGAAAGAAAGGAGAGTATAAACTGATTTAGAACAGAAAGAAAGTGTGTGCAAAATGTGAGAAAATCAGTGGGGAATAGTCTAGTATTTATAGGCCAGCTGAGCTGACTTTTTGTCTGGGCGGTCCCCTTAATTAGGGTGCTGGTCCCCTTAAAATTAAGGGGTCGCCCTTTATAATTAAGGGGGCCGCCCAGCCTAGACGCTCCCTTTTTTGTCTTTTCTGGGAGAGGTGTTTTCTGGAACATTTCTAGCCGTTTTTGGGTAGAAAATTTGAATTTAAAATATTTATTTGAATAAAACATTTCTTTTAAATCTAAAAATGTTTTTGTAAAAGATATAAAAATGTTTGTGACATTTTTATAAAAAGTGTGAGGTTAAATAAAAAATCATTTGATCATGAAATGCATTAAGCATTTGTTTATTCATACCTTTAAGTGATTAAATTTTCGAAATGAAAATTTACTACTAATTACTTGTTTACATTTAATTTTTCATTAATCGTTTTTACATTTTGTGATCATCAAAACGTAGAGAGATCGAAAAATATTAATAACGTTTTTAGGCATTATTTCTATCAACAATCTCCCCCTTTTTGATGATTACAAAATCTAAACTCATTAAATGAAAAATTAGTTTTAAACAAGTATTTAGTGAGTTTATTTCCATTTCTCCCCCTTTTTGTAGAATCAAAAAGGCTTCGCCGATGAATATTAGTAGAATCGACAGAAAAAATGCTCCCCCTTGATGTGTACTCCCCCTCGTTCGAGGGCACCAAGGAATCGAGCTATGGTAACTTTGCTACAAAAACAAGTTAGAAGAACCACACCAATTTTTCTAACATATGGAGCAAAGAAAGGAAAAATAATATGCATACATTAGATTTAAGCACAAACAAATGCATACTTGCAAACATTATCAAAGACCATTCATTTAAATAAAACTTGTGTATACAACACAATCATACATGCATAAAATAGAAATAATATGCTTGAAGCATATTGGTACATCATTCATAAAAATTAAACTACAAATTACCCTAAAATCTTGAAAGTTTGAATAAAACATCTTTCTTGAAGTTCTTTAACTTTAACACTTCGTCGTTTCAAGAAGGACGTGCGGTATCAGAGTAGCGAAAGTCTTGAAACATGTACTTGAGCTTTTATGATGTATTATATCTGTTGTACGGAGTATGGCATGGTGGTATGAATCTTTGAGTAGCTGACCATGTACTCATGTCGATTTTATGTGATTCAATAAAACAATTAGCAATAAAGTGGAGACGAATATGGCTTTGTCATTCGCCCGTGTTTGGTTGGATTAACCTTTAAATCTATGAGGATCGACCTATGATCAGGTATATTCAATTTAAGAAGAATCTCCTTGACATGATTTCCAGCTGAAGTATTGAATCTTTCTAACACATATGTATTAGATTAATTGTACTCAGCTTGTTCTCATTACCGGAACGTCTCAAAACAAACAGCACGATAAGCGTGAACCAATTAGTTACTATCTTACCTATTGAATATAAATTTATTTGAGAAAATCAATCGACGTGTCGCTTGCTAAAGTGATTTTGCGACACATCGAGCGTTTTAGGCATTTCAAATTTCATCAATTGTCAATTCATAGTCTGGACCGAATCAATATCCAGTGTCACAAGTTTGATCCATATAGGATCTCACAAGTCACCTACCGTAGAGCTTGTTTGATGTTGGCTCTGGAAGGATTTCCATCGTCATTGTGAATACTTAAGTATCACTTTGATGTTCTAGAAATATCATAAGGTTAATGCGTAGGACTCTTAAGATATTACTTGTTTTCACAGTGTGTGAGAAACAAGTTTATATTGGATTAGTGTCCTAGAGAGATTTATGGATGATCTCTTTATTGGCTCTAGACTCAATAGTGCACTTTTGGTTTTAGTAATCGGAGGCTGGAGCAGACTGCCACCTTTTCAATACCAACTAACTCGGAGTGAGAAAGTCGATAGAAATGTGTTTAATCTCCGTGAGAAATGAAACAAGAGTCTTTTAAGAGACCTTGAGTGGCTAGGGAGGGTTGTGCATTGCATCACTGGGTCCATGATGACTATCTTCAATACCAGACAACAACTTAGTGTTTCTGATAGCATATGTATTGACCCGGTTTCTGCCTAAGTGTAAGGAGGGATTCTTTCTTTTCACCCTTTATCTTTACATTTCTTTTTCATTCTTCAACCCCTTCAATGCTTACCAAGACTTCATCACTAACACCTTGTTGGGTTTGTTCCAGTGTTAGCTCTGTCTTAGTCTGCATTATTCCCTTTTCTCACTTTTACTCCTTTTGTATCATACCTAAGTACTTCTATTCTATCTAATGTAATGTCCCTGGGTAGATCCCTCCGGTTCTGGCTAGATCATGGGAACAAACACCTTGTTGGGTTTGTTCCAGTGTTAGCTCTGTCTTAGTCTGCATTATCCCCTTTCTCACTTTTACTCCTTTTGTATCATACCTAAGGACTTCTATTCTATCTAATGGAATGTCCCTGGGTAGATCCCTCCAGTTCTGGTTGGATCATGGGAACAAATACCTAACCTTAACCACCTTATAACTCCATAAAATTAATTACATGGTCGGTCTTTGGGTATTGTTCTCATTGCCTTAAAACCATTTAAAAATCTCAACCAAGGTACTGATGATATAAATCAAAACTTTTTGTACCTTGATGTTTTCTTTTCCAAAATTGCCCCCCCTGCATATGTGCATCGATATTCAAAAGTGTTTTGCACATACAAGGAAGAAGCTGCACTAGAGTCATTAGATCACATCATTAGCCTTATATTTTAATCATATTTTCTTCCCTTATCAAAAATGTCAAATCCCTTGATAGTTTGGATGTCAATTGATTCATATATATTTGAAAACTGTTTGGTGAGAAAAATGTTATGATTATTGACAAGCCTTATTAGGAACATTTTAATGCTCCCCCTTAATTTATGAGGGTATTATATAGTGTTGAGTACGTTAATTCGAAAGATTTTGAATTTAGTGAAAAATTCTTAAAAATTCATACTCAAACACTATATTATCCTATTTTACAAGTCTACACTACATATATTACATATATTCACAAGATAGATAATGAGATTGGACCTATTATGAAAGGAGACTAAGTATGACAAAGTCATACACTCCTCTGCATCAGCCTGTAGTCCATCTTTAGTTCCCGAGAACCAACCAATCTTTCTAAATTCCTTATGATCCACTTTTCTCCCATCTGCTTGTCAATGAGTTCAACCATGAGCTCTGACCTCCTCTTGTCTATAGCTGACCATTTTCTCCTAGACATCTCTTTGTTGTATCCCAAGTGAAAATTAAGTATTTTGTGATGAAGCTCATCACGAACTAGCTTGAGTGTCCTGTCTGAGAACTTGTAGAGCTCATCAGCCTGCATAACTCTCTTTTTCTTGTTCAAGTCTTCATAGACAACTCCTGGTGGATCAAATGAAGGTGTGTATAGTTCTTTGGCAGAGATTCTAGGAAAGTCTTTCTAGGGCTTGGTGATAGTAAGCTTCTTTTGGTAACTTTCTACACCAAGATAGACATCCTCAACCCTTCTTTTGATAATGAGGCTTTTGGTGAACATACGCAGAGCCACCGCCAGATCAACAATATCACTTCTGTCGAGATGGAATAACTTGTGTTGAACAACAAGAAGAAGCATGTCCTCAATGTCATTCAAGTGTAGATTAACGAAGTTACCTTCTTTGAACTTGTATAATTGTCGATCAAATCTTCTCACCACAATTTCCTCCAAATAACTGTAACCATGCAATTTGTTGACCTTCACACTTTTCACACTCAGAATCTTCAGATGAGAGTAGACATCATGTTTCGAGAATCTATTGAGCTGAGATCTATAGAATAGTTTACGCGTAGGTCCCCAATGCTTAATTCCTCGCTTGGCATCTTTGTCATAACCTACTTTAGTTACACTCCATAAGCTTGGGATCATGTCTTCAATACCCACTAACTCGTATCTTGCAGCCTTCGTCTTTATGATTGACGTAGTATACATCTTTTCTTGATCTGATGATTTCAGATACCTAAGGTCGTTGTTGAAGAAGTATTCTGAAGCTATGGTTAGATGACCTGGATGACCTTTTAATGGAATAGGTTTACTCAAGGCAAAGGGACAACTATCTCCTTCAAGATTGTTCCAGTCAAGTTGGTCAGACAACGCTTTATAGCATTCTTCCATGTTGTACTCGAGCTCAATGCTACTCTGGCATGTGCCTTTCAGAAGATTGTAGACGGGACCAACTAAGTGTGCTTTTGTGAGCTTGTCAATCTTCAGAGATTCATAAAAAACTTGGAGAAATCAATAGGATTGGCCATAAGTTCAACACATATGAGAGGACCCCTTTTAGCAGATAGCAGATCATTGAACCAGGTGTGCTCGTAAATATCATCAACTGTTTTTCCCTTGTTCTATTTTGTATCCAAAGTAGGTTGCCTTGGAGGTTATGTGAACCAATTATGTTTAGGTACAGGGTCATTTTGTGGTTGATCAGCATCATTAACCACATCATCATTTGAAGCATCCATAATCACCTCTTCTGTAGTTTCAGCAACTGACTCTTCTACATGCACAGACTTATCAGATTTTGAACCTTTAGTATGAGCATTACCTTTAGAGGTTTCCTTAGTGGTAGATGTCTTCTTGGATGACTTTGACTCTTTGGTTCTTCTCCTCTTGGTCTTCTTGCCCTGGTTTGGTCTAGCAGAAGGGTCTTCATCTTTGTCATCACCATGGTCTCTTTTCTTCAACTTGGGTTGATCATGGAACATTCTATCCAAGTCGTCTTTATCTGAAATCATTAACAGCATGAGTGCATCGTATAATGCCCTATGTGTTTGATGTTCTTCGTAAGACTTAGACTCCTACATCATCTTGAAAAGAATCTCCTTCTGTTTGAATTTAGTCTTGGCACTTGGATCATATGGTGTAGCAGAGACTTTTGGCATTTTCTCCTTGGCTGCAGATTCTTGCTTAGTATTCGGATCTCTAAAACATCTTTCTGAGAGCTTTGCTGTATAAGTTCTTTAGTGTGTTTTCAGAGCACCTTTTGAAGAACGTCTCCAAGACTTAATCCAAGATACTCTTTTACCACAGGTGGCACCTGAGATCTGATAGATTCAGCAATACATCAGAATAGTCAACTTGCTTGAGCTCTTGAACATCTTTTTCTAATACAGACACTCTTTAAACTATTGTTGGGAGAGGATCTGGAACTGTTGTTGTAACATTTTGTGCTACAGTAGTGATTGGTAGTGTAGGGATTGGTGTTGTTTGTTATTACAGTACAGGTGTGAGATTGGTTACAGAGGGAGGAGGTGAAAGAGTTGTTATAGGAGATACTATAGGAACTGATTGTTCGGGAATTACAGATACATGTACATTTAACAGAGTGGGAGACTAAATCAGAGGAACTTCTTGTTGGATTTGAATATCCAATAAAGAGTTTATCTCTGCATCTTTAGAATCCTTAATAATTCTAACTAGAGATTTATCAGAAGAAAGGTTAAGAAATTGATTACCAAAACCTAAAGATACTGATAAGGTTGAGCTAGTTGGAGGAAGTTTAACTTTCATGTTATCATCCTTTACTTCTTTTGTCTTTTTAGCATCTGTCTTTTCTGCATCATTTATCTCTTCATCATCTTTCCCAGTTTCAGTAACTTCAACATCTTTCATCTCCTCATCAACATCGTCATGTACATATTCATCACCATGCACAAACTCATCATCGGTTTCCTCATCATCGTCCATTTTTGCAATATCTATACTTCTATCATCATCATCATCATCATTCTTCTCTTCTTTGTTATTAGTAGACACCCATTCTATTTCTTCATTAACATTTTCCTCCTCAGAATATTCACTCTCTTCTTCTGAACCTTAATCAAGTGTAGAATCAGCTTTGGCTTTAGCAATGCCTTTTACCTTATCGTGAACCCCTGGTTTAGTACCAGTTCCTTCACTTGAGGTTGTGAGGATGACTGTTGACTCATCAGGAACCCATGTGTAACACCAGTTCCTTCACTTGAGCCTCCAGTATGTGGCTGACTCCTGCTAATCTTTTTGCTGGCTTTGAGTGCTTGCAACGTGTCAGCAGCTAATTGTTCTTTAGGAGTCAAAGTTTGACTACCTTTAAGCTTTTGAGACTGATCAACTGATATCTTCTTTGGAACATTTGGAGTGTCTTGAATGACAACACCAATTTTTCTTCTTCTTCCAGTTGGCTTGTTTATACCAGAAGGTTCATCAGATTCTGTTACAAGACGTTCATGAGTTGCGTAAACACGTCTTGCAGCTTCTTCTTCTTTAGCCTCAGTCAAGCTTATAGATTTCCCTAACTCCAAGGCAACATTTGGTTCAAGAATGATGTTGTCATCAGCAGAGATTGAGACTTTCTTCTTTGACTTTCGTCTACTGCCAGTTTGTCTTCTAGCAGGTTTAGGATCAGAATCATCAGACACTTCAACACTTGCAGGATTTAGAGTGACAGCTGACTTCTTGCCTTATGACCCTTTACCTTTAGTTTTCTTTGGTGGTACTAAACCCATGGAGTAGTTAATGAAGGCCTTATAAATTTTTGATTACTTGATTGCATCAGTCAACGTTGCATCTAGAATTGCTCATCCATATTCTTGAACGTCTTCTCCAATTCTAACAAACTTCATTCGGCTCAGAACACCATCATCCTTGATTGTATGAAGACCAGAGGGTAGAGCTTTAGGAACAGATTTGTGAATAGAGAGGAAATGGTTGATGATTAATTTGGGGAATCTGGGATAAGGCATGATTTCACGTCTGCTTTTCTTCAACTGCCTGTTGTCAATTTGATATGAGAAATCCTCCAAAATTAACTCAGCAAAGTTGATGTACTTCTTGTGGAACATACCCCATATTATTGCAAGTCTAGATTGACAAAGTTTGTCATTGCTAGTTATCTTCCCTGAGAGGCATTTATTGATGATGGATGCTACGGTTCTCCAAGGTTGGTGCATATGATCAATGAACATTTGTGGGAGATGAGTTAATTCTCCCTTGTATCCGAGTTCAATGAGAAAGGTGAGCAGTTCCTCTTTAGATGGAGGTACAATGAATTCTTTTCCTGGAACTCTTGGGCAAATGTTGAGAGCCTAGCGGAAAACCTCAACATAAACTAGACACTTCGTGTTTGCCAGCTTAAACTCATAGAAATTGGTGTTCTTGATCTTGGTGACTATGAACTAGAATTGTTGCATGTAGATTTCTAGCACATCGGCAGAGGCAAGGAAGGCGTTGTAGAAAGTAGTGTTCTTGATGATGTCAAGTACGACTTGGTAAGTCTCTTCCTTCTGAGTCATAGTGGGATCAATCCTTATGTTTATGGTACCAATCTTGACTCTTTCTGCTTTGGGAACTCATTCATCTTCACGAGCAGCTTGTTGAATTTCCTCTTGCTTAAGAATTAGCCAATACAATTTATATACACAACATATATATATATATATATATATATATATATATATATATATATATATATATATATATATATATATATATTACTGAATTGATTAATTATCCTTGAAGATGTAAGTGATTCAAATGAAGACTGTGTTTAGGTTTCATGCAATTGTGTCTGTTTGAACACACTAATTAAAGAAAGTCAACTATGGTCACTGGTCAAAGTCAGATGTCTAAGTCAATTGACAAATCAAGTTCAACCTAAATCAAACATTCATTCAGAGATCAAATAACACACAAAGTGAATCATGACATATGTTGCAAGATAACAAAACAGACATGTTTCACATAAATTTTTAAAAATTTTGGGCAGAGTTTCTTTTCATAATTATGACATATTTCACATGTTTTGTTACACCTGTCATGTTTCGCACATTTTGTTTAATTACATATTTCGCACATTTTATGTTAGAACATATTTTGCACAATTTATGTTAGAACATATTTCGCACAGTTTATGTTAAAACATATTCCGCACAAAATAATTCAAAACATATTCCGCATGATTTATGCATTAACATATTCGCACGATTTATGCAATAACATATTTCGCATGATTCATAAGATTTTAAATTCAATTCTAACAATCTTACTCATCCAAATTCCATTCATAATCAACTACATATCATTTAAGGACATAGCAGAATTCATTTTCATTAATTTTAAGCAACATTCGAGCTCATTCATTCATTTTCGAGGCCAAACACTAGATTTCACATTTCATTTAGGCAAGAAAGCAACTAGAGAACATTATAAGCATATCAAAAGACCTAAGGGACATGTCCATTCCACTTAACCACAAATACGACAACTCTAAGCCACATTCTTACATATTTTGCACACAATAATCATTCATTATTAACTAAAAAGAATTCCTAGATGCTAAATCACATAACAAAGGCACTAGAATCTCTTTAGCATGCTAGTTAACACAAACCCACAAACAATTACACACAATGGCATGTTTTGTAACAACCCGAGTTTCACGACGCGTACGACGATCGCAAGTCCGACGTCATTAATATTATTTTACAAGTTTTTTGTAAGCAAGTGTCGACATTTAAATTTTTACTCGTCATAATTAATTATTTTTGCATTTTTATTAAGAACGGAAATTTTTAAATATTTATTTTTGACGTTTCATGAGTCAATGTTTGACCGCGTGTTCGTTAATCGATTTGAGTATCGTAAAAATCTATGACGTGCCCCGTTATTATTTTCTTGACCGAAAATTATTATTTTTAATCTCGCCTCCTTTGTTCCTGGTCTGTTGGCCAAAACTCGCGTTTATGGCTCGCGTTTTATTTAAACCTTGTCAAGTTAACTTTTAAATTAAAATGTTACACAAAATTTTTACAAGTAATAAAAAGAAATATATATATATATATGTTTCCATGCCATGATACCGAGGCCGACGCCTAGAGCAAACACACACACTCAATCTCTTTTTGAGTCCCAAAGTTCAATCATTATACTTATACTTCCAAGTCTAGATAAAAACCCTTTCATTTTATTTTCCTATTAGTAATCTCCTAGCTTATAGAAATTGTTTTCTCTCCTTCTTTGCTTCTCTTGTCCGGCCGAGCATAGAAACACACACACTCTCACCATTTTTGCATTTTGATCTTAAAAATACCTTCAAGCATCACTCAAATGATAACCTAGATCAAAAATGAACCAAGTTATATTGTTTTTCTCCTCCCCTCTTCTCTTTTTTGGTCTGGACGAGCACCCAACACCAACACCTTTGGTGTTTTTATTTTTCCACTTATCAAATAATGTTTAGGAAGATATAACTTGATCATCCATGTAATAAAAATACACATGCAACAAGGTTTGAGCAAGGTTAATTTTTATTGAAGTAAAAAGGGATTTTTGGTTTGGCTAGGGTTGTTGGTTGTGGGTTCGAACCAAGCTAAAGGCCACAAGGAAGTGGTTTTGTTGATTGGTTATTTATTAGGTTGATTGGGTTGATTCAAGTTTGGGTTTGGTTTGGTTTGGTGGGTTTGTAAGCCGCGGCTAAGTCATAAGGAGGACGACCTGACGTTTTTATTTTCCGATCTCGCTCCGTAAAGCATCATGAGCACCCTTTTTATGTTTATTTCGACTATATCATTCGTTTGATTTAATTATGTTTGCATGCATGTGATGAATCGGAGGGAAAGCTTGCGAGAGTAGACTAGATATTATTTTCGATTGATTGAGCATTTTAGATTAAAATTATATGTCATTATAGACATGTTCTAGTGGATTTAAATACCTAAAAATGATTTTTAAGGTGTTTTGTAAATGTAAACATGAGCAGAAAGTTTGACACGCCAAACGAGAACCGATATTTTGTAAAATCTGATTTTATGCTTTGAATATGATAAAGCTATCCGAGACGATCGTTTCGATATAAGGTAGAGCTTCTAACTCTTAATAACGAAAAAGTTAGAGCAAAAACGAGATAGATAGTCGATGTATAAAAACTCAGCATTTGTTCAAAATGGTAGTTGCTGTCTCTGATTTAAAGGCTTGTTTTGAGCACTTTTGAGTCCGTTTCGGCCTTCCGACGAAACACAAAAGTTGCTCAGAATGATGTTTTACTGTTCCGCGAGGCTCGCCAATTTTAAAATCAAGTGATAATGGGTCAAAACCCATGGTCAAAGTTTGTGTTTATATTTAAAATAGTCAAGTGCCAGCAGAATCTCGTTAGGGCATTTTTGTCATTTTTCGTCAAGTTCTGGGTCTCGGCTAAACTAAAAAGTTGTTCGGAATCCGAGACATGAAATTGTGATTTAGCGGGTCATTTAGAGCGGGTCAGATTTAATTATAAATATATATGTAAAAGTCAAAC